>AWOL01S0012622.1:3995-18039 GCA_000715115.1 Nicotiana otophora
TGAACCGCCACGATGCAAGCCTATAAATAACCCCTCCATCTAACATTTACCACTTTTACGTCTTCACTCTTCCAAATTTTCTTACCCTCTCTCTCTATTTCGCCTCTTGCAGAGCCATCTACACCAGCATTTGGTATCGTCAACTTTTCATCTTCCTTTGCCTTTTTTTTTCTCGTATCAATGACCAAAACTTCGAAAACTGTACCTCAGAAGGAGAAAGCTTCTTTTTCACGGTCGTCTGGCGACAAGGCGCCGGTGGAGCCGCCTACCTATGAGTATGTTCCGAGCCCGTGTACTCTGAATATTGATTTTAAGGTTGAGAACCCTTCATTTGTTCCAGGTCGATATTAGCATGTGTCGATGTACATGTGCTCGATAACGGAGGGTCATTTTGAGGCTGTGAGGAAAGACTACAACTGAAGTTCCGAGGTTGTGCTGCAAATTCCCTCTCCCGAAGAGAGCGTCATCACTCATGTGGAGAGGTTTTTAAGTGTTTACATTTACCCCTTCACGTTGGGTCCCGTCGATTCGGTGATCATTGATTTTTGCAAAAGATATCAGGTCACCCTTGGTCAAATGCATCCTTCTCTATGGCATATAGTAACCTTACTTCGCTTCTTCTCCAATAAGGCCGGGGGCTGGATATTTCCCTGAATCACCTCATATGATTGTATCGGCCTCAAATCTTCCGAGGACTAATCAGGCTTCATCGTCGGGCATCGAAGGCTTTATGTCGATCATCGACGAAGACAAGGATCGAGATTGGATGGGCCGTTATATCCGGGTGAGGACCCGTGACCTCATTCCGGAAGAGAAGATGTCGTTCCCCGAGGAATGGAATTTCGACCGTAAGTGGTTTTCATAAGACATTGTTTCTTCGTATCTTTTTCCGATTTTATCTGATGTCTTTCTTCGATATTTAGCTGCCCCTTGGATGCCACAAGCGGTACCCAACCTCGAGGATTGGCTTCGAAATTAGCCTCAACTTCCTCTTATGCCGAACGCGCTTGGCATGATTTGGCAAAAGGTAGATGGGAGGCCAATAATCATGGTAAGGGTCACTTCTCGTGTTCTTCAAAATGTTTTTACTTTTTTTTATTTTTTATGCTCCATTTGTTACCGATCTCCTTTCATGCAGGTGTAACCAAGGATGACGTTTTGAGGCCTTCAAGTGGTGAGAAAGGAACCAAGTCCCTGATCCCGGAACCGAGGAAAGATAAGAAGCGAAAAGCTGTCTCTCGATCAGAGGACCCCTAGCTCAAAACTTGAAGGGTGAGGAGGAAGGCGATCGCTCTTTCGATGGACTCGGTGCAATGACTGAGAGAAGAAAATGAAGAAGAAAAAGATGATGCATCGGCTTTGGTGATCCGATCTGCGAAAGCTATCGAGGTCGCAAGACCTTCTAAGCCGATAGCAGCTATACCGGACGGGGTCAGTTTCGATACCCCGAGTCTTGATCAGAGCATCCCGAGCGATTCGCTTGGGACTATGAAAATGGGTCATTTGCCTTCTCTTCCAACCTTTTCTGAGGAGGTATTAAAGAAATCTCGAGAATTGAAGACCCCCGATATGGGCGGAGGATCTACTGTTAGGGACCCTATTTGGGATTACTTTACTGGAGTCGATGATGCCTCCAACATTGGTGATGCTTCTCTTCTCCTAGAAAAGGCCCAACGTTTCATTTCTCGTGTAATGATTTTACTATACTTGGTTTCTTCGTTCTTTTCCAAACATGACTTGTGTTTTTTCCCTAATATGCAGGCCATTAGCAGGTTTCGAGTCGACCTTAGCCAATGTGAGGTCGAGCTTCAGAAGGTCTCGGGGGAGAGAGATGCCCTGCGGCTTCTTTGCAGCCAAAAGGACGAGGCTATAAAGAACCTCCAAGCAGATTTGGATAAGGCTCGTGAAGAAGAGGCCGAACTAGATAAGCAGGTGAGTCTCGTTCTGTTAGAGTATGGGTTTGACCCAACAGTGGAAGTTAACCCTTTGTTATCTCAGCTGCAGCAAAAGGTTGCAAAGATCGGGTTACTTCGGGAAGAAGTCGATCAAATCAAGGTTGAATGTAACTGGTGGAAGGAGACTATCGACTGCCTGGCTGCGGAAAAAGAAACCATCTTGGCCAAATTATTATCGGATGATATCCAGCTTCGAAGCGTCAAGCAAAAGGGTTCGGCTCAGGCTAAGAGGATCGAGGAGCTTGAAACACGGCTTGTTGAGGCCAAGGCGGAGGTTGAGTCGTCGAAAGTCATGGTAGACAAGTCCATTGCCGTGTATCGAGCTGATGCTGAGGCTTCTCATATGGAGGCACGAGATGTGGCGGATACTGCCGACACTCGAGAACATTAGGTTGCCGAACTTGCTAAGTGTCGGTCTCGGAGGGAGACCCTCGAGGAGATACACGCTCGAGGTTTCGACCTTACTGAAGAGATAAAAAGGCTAAAGAGCTTGAAGCTGAAGCTGAAGACTTGGCTTCTGATGGCAATGATGATGATGATGGTAGCAAGAGTGGATCCGAGAATGAGGGGGGGAGCCCGATAGAGAAGAGACCGCTCCTGAGGATGACCAGGAAGCTTAGTCCTTAATTTTTATGTTGTAATCAATCATGTAGACAATTTTGTATATAGACAACTTTGCCGACTTACTTCTGTTTTGTGAACACTTTATACATGCCTTATGAATGGTTTCACAGGGATTTAAAAAACTTAATCAACTTTTGGACTTCGTAGCCTCTATAATCGAGCGAGTGGTTATTCAAATTTGTAGTGGTGTAGACCTTAGGCTTATTAGTCAAGTCAATGATTCGAGCTCGAAGGAATATAGCTTGTAGGCGTGATGGTCGAGTGAGTTCTTGCTTGAACTCGAAATAATAGTAGCCCTTAGGCTTAGTAGTCGAGTGAATGATTCGAACTCGAAGTAATGTATCCTGTAGGCGTAATGGTCAAGTGAGCGCTTGCTCGAACTCAAAATAATAGTAGCTCATAGGCTTAGTAGTCGAGTGAATGATTCTAACTTGAAGTAATGTAGTCCGTAGGCATAATGGTCGAGTGAGCGCTTGCTCGAACTCGAAATAATAGTGGCCCTTAGGCTTATTAGTCGAGTCAATGATTCGAGCTCGAAGGAATATAGCCTGTAGGCGTGATGGTCGAGTGAGTTCTTGCTTGAACTCGAAATAATAGTAGCCCGTAGGCTTAGTAGTCTAGTGAATGATTCGAACTCGAAGTAATGTATCCCGTAGGCATAATGGTCGAGTGAGCGTTTGCTCGAACTCAAAATGAAAGTAGCCTATAGGCTTAGTAGTCGAGTGAATGATTCGAACTCGAAGTAATGTAGCTCGTAGATGTGATAGTCGAGTGAATTCTTGCTCGAACTCGAAATGAAAGTAGCCCGTAGGCTTAGTAGTCGAGTGAATGATTCGAACTCGAAGTAATGTAGCTCGTAGATGTGATAGTCGAGTGAATTCTTGCTCGAACTCGAAATGAAAGTAGCCCGTAGGCTTAGTAGTCGAGTGAATGATTCGAACTCGAAGTCACATAGCCCGTAGGCGTAATGGTCGAGTGAGTGCTTTCTCAAACTTGAAATAAAAGTAGCCCGTAGGCTTAGTGCTCTAGTTTATCTTATTTCTGTTTGCATAATAAATCTCCAAATAGACGAATATTTCTCGGATATAAGATGTTGGCAAAGAGGAGAACTTTCTTTGTAAGTCATTATACATGTGCTTGTATTTCGTGTCTGGGTTCGGGCTAACTACATGAGCATGGTTCGCTTTGACCATTTGTCTCTTACAACCTTTCCTATTGGAAACCCATTGTTGCGAAATAACTTTCTTGCATCATAATTTGATATATTCGAGGGCTAATGCCCCCCAGTATTCGAGGTCGATTGTAAAGAGGCCTTGGATACTGTTGTAAGTGCAACACGATCATTGGTTGCCTCATTATAAACCTTGCCAAAAAATCCGTTTGGGATAAAATCGGTCTTAGGGAAAAAGAGTGCAACGCGTGCTTTCAGATCTTAAGGCTTCGTATTGAAGGATCCATCTTAGCTCCTGATCGGACTTATGCAAGGGCCAGTTTTGAAATATAAATGAATATGGGAGGGTCGTACATTAGCAGTAGTATCATTTTAGATGTAACACATTCCAATTGCTTGTTAATTATTTGGCGTTTATAATACCGAGACGGTATGATACCTTTCCGACGTTCTCGAGAACCTGATATGGTCCTTCCCAGTTTGGTCCTAGTTTTCCTTCGTTCGGATTTTGGGTATTGAGGGTGACTTTCCTTAGCACTAAGTCCCCAAGCTTGAAATGGTGGAGCTTGGTTCTTCGATTATAATATCTTTCGATTTGTTGCTTTTGGGCGGCCAATTAGACGAGAGCAACTTCTCGTTTTTCGTCCGATAATTCGAGGCTAGTGTTCATAGCCTCGTTATTTGATTCTTTTGTCGTGTATTGAAATCTACTACTGGGTTCGCCTACTTCGACTAGTATTAATTCTTCGGACCCATATACTAAGGAGAATTGGGTTGCCCCTGTATTGGATTTTGATGTCGTTTGATATGTCCAAAGGACTTCGGGTAGGATTTCTCTCCATTTTTCTTTAGCGTCGTCCAGCCTCTTCTTTAGGTTCGAATGATAGTTTTGTTCGTTGATTCGGCCCGTCCATTCCTACTGGGGTGATACGATGTTGATAATATCCTCCTTATTTTGTGATCTTCGAAGAATATCGTCACTTTGCTACCCATAAATTGTTTCCCATTGTCACGTACGTTTTCGGCGAGTATGCCAAATCGGCATATGATATGATCCCATATAAAGTCTATAACTTCTCTCTCTCTTACTTTCTCGAACGCCTGTGCTTCAACCCATTTAGAGTAATAGTCAGTCATAAATAAGATGAATTTAGATTTACCTTGGGTCGATGGCAAATGGGCGACGATATCCATTCCCCGTTTTATGAATGGCCATGGGGATTGGACCGAGTGAAGTTGCTCTCCGGGTTGATGGATCATTGGTGCAAAACTTTGACATTTGTCATATTTTTGAACAAATTCCTTCGAATATTTGCCCATATCGATCCAATAATACCCTGCCCTGATTATTTTCCGGACTAATGGATCGACACCGAAGTGATTCCCACAAGTTCCCTCGTGCACCTCACGTAAGATGTAATCGGTATCTCCTGGACCCAAGCGTACTGCCAATGGTCCATCGAATGTCCTTCGGTATAGCGTTCTATCTGAAGACAACGTGAATCGAGCAGCTTTAATCCGTAGGGCCCTTGAGTCTTTAGGGTCCGATAGGAGCTTTCTGTGCTTTAAGTATTCAATATACTTATTTCTCCAATCCCAGGTTAAGCTTGTAGAATTTATCTCGGTGTGACCTTCTTCGATCACGGATCTCGAGAGTTGAACGACAGTCCCCGAACTCAAGTCACCTTCCTCGACCGATGATCCCAAATTTGCAAGTGCATCAGCCTCACTGTTTTGCTCTCGTGGAACATGCTGTAAAGTCCATTGCTTGAGTTGGCATAAAGTGACATGTAGTCTTTTCCAAATACCTTTGCATTCTATCTTCTCGAACTTTGAAGGTTTTGTTTACATGACTTACCACCAACAAAGAGTCACATTTGGCTTCAACGGCTTCTGCTCCCATGTTTTTAGCTAGCTCGAGACCTGCAATCATGGCCTCATACTCGGCCTCGTTGTTAGTCAACATGGTAGTTTTAATAGATTGCCTAATAGTATTACCCGTGGGTGGATTTAAAACTATACCTTGCTCGGACCCCTTTACGTTCAAAGACCCATCCATAAAAAGGGTCCATATCGTCGATGATGTACCTGATTTCAGCATGAGTTCTTTTTTGACTTCGGGTACGAGGGTTGGCGTGAAATCGGCCACGAAGTCTGCTAAAATTTGAGACTTGATGGTCGTACGGGGTTGATATTCGATATCGTACCCACTGAGTTCGACGGCCCATTTGGGCAATCGGTCTAATCGTTNGAACTCAAGTCACCTTCCTCGACCGATGATCCCAAATTTGCAAGTGCATCAGCCTCACTGTTTTGCTCTCGTGGAACATGCTGTAAAGTCCATTGCTTGAGTTGGCATAAAGTGACATGTAGTCTTTTCCAAATACCTTTGCATTCTATCTTCTCGAACTTTGAAGGTTTTGTTTACATGACTTACCACCAACAAAGAGTCACATTTGGCTTCAACGGCTTCTGCTCCCATGTTTTTAGCTAGCTCGAGACCTGCAATCATGGCCTCATACTCGGCCTCGTTGTTAGTCAACATGGTAGTTTTAATAGATTGCCTAATAGTATTACCCGTGGGTGGATTTAAAACTATACCTTGCTCGGACCCCTTTACGTTCAAAGACCCATCCATAAAAAGGGTCCATATCGTCGATGATGTACCTGATTTCAGCATGAGTTCTTTTTTGACTTCGGGTACGAGGGTTGGCGTGAAATCGGCCACGAAGTCTGCTAAAATTTGAGACTTGATGGTCGTACGGGGTTGATATTCGATATCGTACCCACTGAGTTAGACGGCCCATTTGGGCAATCGGTCTAATAGTTCGGGCTTGTGCAAAATATTACGAAGTGGGTAAGTCATTAATACGCATATGGGGCGACATTGAAAGTACGGTCGTAACTTTCTAGAGGCGCTTATCAGTGCAAGTGCCAATATTTCTAGGTGCGGATATCTAGCTTCTGCTTCTCCTAAGGTTCTATATATATAATAATTGGGAAATTACGTACATTGCTCTTCCCGAACTAGGACACCGCTTACTACGATTTTTTATACTGACAAGTACAAGCAAAGTTTTTTTTTTCTATTTTTGGAGTGTGAAGTAGTGGTGGGCTCGACAGATATTGTTTTAGTTCCTTTAATGCCTGCTGGCATTCTAGGGTCCAAGCGAAATTGTTCTTCTTTTTTAGTAGGGAGAAAAATTTGTGTCTTTGATCTGATTATCTCGAAATGAATCGGCCTAAGGCCGCAATTCGTCTCGTTAGCCGTTGTACAGCTTTCACGCTGTCCACGATGGTGATGTCTTCGATGGCCTTGATTTTATCAGGGTTAATCTCGATTCCCCGATTTGACACCATGTAGACGAAGAACTTGCACGAATCCACCCCGCAGGCACATTTTTCTGGGTTGAGCTTCATGTTGTATTTTCTCAAAATCTCGAACGTTTCCTGCAAATGGGTCAGATGGTCCTCTACGCATAGGGACTTAACTAGCATGTCATCAATATAAACTTCCATTGATTTACTTATTTGTTCTTCGAACATTTTATTTACTAAGTTTTGGTAAGCAGCCCCTGCATTATTTAGCCTAAGGGCATCATATTATAACAATATGTTCCATATCTGGTGACAAACGAAGTCTTTTCCTGGTCCTCCGGGTTCATCTGGATTTGATTATACCGGGAATAGGCATCGAGAAAAGTGAGGATCTCGTGACCGGCCGTGGCATAGATCATGCGATCAATGTTGGGTAGCGAAAAAGAATCTTTGGGGTATGCTTTGCTTAAATCCTTATAGTCCACACACATTCTAAGTTTGTTTCCTTTTTTAGTCACTACAACTATATTGGCTAACCATTCCGGATATTTCACCTCCCGAATGGACCCTATCTTGAGAAGTTTGGTTACCTCGTCTTTTATGAATGCGTGTTTTATCTCGGACTGAGGTCTTCTCTTTTGCTTCACCTGTCTGAACTTAGGGTCCAGGCTTAGACGATGCGTCGTTATGTCCGGTAGAATCCCTTTTATATCTAAATGGGACCAGGCAAAACAATCAATGTTATCAATAAGAAATTGAACAAGCTTTTTCCTGAGTTCGGGGCTCAATCCCGTTCCCAGGTATACCTTTCATTCGGGCCAGTGCTCGATTAGTGTGACTTGCTCCAGTTCCTCAATTGTTGATTTGGTAGCATTAGAGTCATCGGGAAACACGAAGGATCGAGGGACCCCCTGATCATCATCTTCTTCGATCTTCTGGTTATCTGGTTGGGTCGAAGCCGGTGTCTGTGATTGCTATTTGGTGTCTCGTTCTCCTTCTGAGCCCGATCCCTTTATTGGTGAAGGCAAGGATATTGGTTTTGCTTTCTCGATGGCAAACATTTCTTTTGCGGCTGGCTGTTCTCCGTACACTGTTTTGACTCCCCTCGATGTTGGGAATTTGAGGACCTGGTGTAGGGTCGAAGGTACAACTCTCATGTTGTGGATCCATGGCCTTCCGAAAAGGGCATTGTATCTCATGTCGCCTTCGATCACGTGAAAATTTGTTTCCTGGATGGTTCCGGCCACGTTTATTGTTAGAATTATCTCGCCTTTGGTAGGTTCACATGCCATATTGAATCCATTTAGAACCAGGGTTACGGGTACGATCTGGTCTTGCAGGCCGAGCTGTTCTATGACCTTCAATCTGATGATGTTGGCCGAGCTACCTGGATCAATCAACACACGCTTAAATTTAGTTTTATTCATGAGTACGGATATTACCAGTTCATCATTATGAGGTTGTATGACCCCTTCCGCATCTTCATTATTGAAGGACAAAGTCCCTATGGGTGTGTAATCCTGAGTTCGAGATCGTTTTTCTCTCACAATCGATGTTTTAGTACGTTTAAGCACGGGTCCCTGAGGGGTATCGGCACCGCCGATGATCATGTGAATGATATGTTGTAGTTTTTCCTGTTCGTTTTGCTTGCCGAAATCCCTATTTTTATAATGGTTCTTCGCCCTAACGCTCAAAAATTCCCGAAGGTGCCTTTTGTTGAATAACCGGGCTACTTCTTCTCTTAGTTGCCTGCAATCTTCTGTTCTATGGCCATGGGTGCCATGGTATTCGCACATTTGATTGGGATTCCTCTAGGTAGGATCGGTTTGCATAGGTTGAGGCCATTTAGTGTCTTTGATGTGTCCGATAGCCGATACGATGGCGGATGCATCAGCGCTAAAGTTGTATTCTGATAACCGAGGTGCTTCCTTAGATCCGACAGACCTATCAAAACTACTTCTGTTTATCCCTCGTGACCCTTGACCTGGATCACTTCTTTTGTTATTTTGCAAGAGGTTATGTCTCGATTCACTGACTTTGTGGTTTCCGTTGTACGGTTGGTATCGATCCCCAATTAGATCTCCTTCCCGATTAGTATTCCTTCGAACAGCGGGTTCAGATCCCAATTGATCATTTTCGACCCTAATTTTCGACTGGAATCGATTGTGTACGTCGGCCTATGTGATGGCTGGGTATTTGATCAGATTATGCTTTAATCGTCGTGAAGCCGTCGAACTTCGCTCGTTCAAACCTTGAGTAAAAGCTTGAATAGCCCAATCGTCTGTGACTGGTGGCAAGTCCATTCATTCTATTTGAAAACGAGATACGAAATCCCTCAGCATCTCGTTATCCTTTTTGTCTTACCTTGAAGAGGTCCGATTTCCTTGTTGCGACTTTTATGGCGCCGGCATGTTCTTTCACAAAAGAATCTGCTAACATGGCGAATGAGTCGATGGAATTTGGCGGTAGGTTGTGATACCAAATTAGTGCCCCCTTCGAGAGGGTGTCTCCGAATTCTTTTAGCAACACAGATTCGATTTCATCATCTTTTAAATCATTGCCCTTGATGGCGCATGTGTTAGAAGTGACGTACTCGTTGGGATCGGTCATTTCGTTATATTTGGTAATTTTGGGCATACGAAATATTTTTGGGATTGGTTTTGGGGCTGCGCTCGAGGGAAAAGGTTTTTGCACTAAGTTTTTCGAATCCAGTCCTTTTATCATTGGTGGAACTCCTGGGATCTGATCGACCCTAGAGTTATAAGTTTCTACTTTTTTAGCGTTGGCTTCGACTCTCTTTGTGAGTTCCTCGAGCAATTTAGCAATTTCGGGAGTAGTCCCCGATTCTTGCTCATTTGACTTTACTATGGCTGGCTCCGTTCTGTGGATGATTTCTCGAGGTGGATTGGGCTCCGGCCTGCTTTGTAGCTGGGTTTGGCTCTGCAACTGAGCTATTGCTGCTTGTTGGGCTTGCAATATTTCGAAAATCACATGCAAGCTAACGTCGTTTCCCTCGACGTTGTGGGTATCTCGAGCCGCAGACCGAGTGTCACCATGGATGCTATTCTCGGGTTCAGCATGTAGGTTCTCCTCAATGGCTATATGAGAATTGTTGTCTATTGGCGCTCCGATTCGANGTCTCCGAATTCTTTTAGCAACACAGATTCGATTTCATCATCTTTTAAATCATTGCCCTTGATGGCGCATGTGTTAGAAGTGACGTACTCGTTGGGATCGGTCATTTCGTTATATTTGGTAATTTTGGGCATACGAAATATTTTTGGGATTGGTTTTGGGGCTGCGCTCGAGGGAAAAGGTTTTTGCACTAAGTTTTTCGAATCCAGTCCTTTTATCATTGGTGGAACTCCTGGGATCTGATCGACCCTAGAGTTATAAGTTTCTACTTTTTTAGCGTTGGCTTCGACTCTCTTTGTGAGTTCCTCGAGCAATTTAGCAATTTCGGGAGTAGTCCCCGATTCTTGCTCATTTGACTTTACTATGGCTGGCTCCGTTCTGTGGATGATTTCTCGAGGTGGATTGGGCTCCGGCCTGCTTTGTAGCTGGGTTTGGCTCTGCAACTGAGCTATTGCTGCTTGTTGGGCTTGCAATATTTCGAAAATCACATGCAAGCTAACGTCGTTTCCCTCGACGTTGTGGGTATCTCGAGCCGCAGACCGAGTGTCACCATGGATGCTATTCTCGGGTTCAGCATGTAGGTTCTCCTCNCCGTTTCCCTCGCCGTTGTGGGTATCTCGAGCCGCAGACCGAGTGCCACCATGGATGCTATTCTCGGGTTGAGCATGTAGGTTCGCCTCAATGGCTATATGAGAATTGATGTCTATTGGCGCTCCGATTTGAGCTCCAACGGCGTTTATAAGTGGTCTTTCAAGAGTGTCAAGTTGTTGTTTTTGTCTTGAAGACCGCCCCCTTTGTCGATGGTGAAGCCATTTGATCGATGGTTAGTCGTAGCTAATCCGAAATTCAAAATATTTTTGGAGATAAGCGCAAAACACAATGGCGTGTTTTTCAAATTCGTATCAAATAACCACTGTTGTTCTTAGTCCCACGATGGGCGCCAAACTGTTTACACGAAAAATCGGATAAAGTTAAATTTGAGTATGGTTCTAAAGATTTGTGATATAATTTGATGCAAACCGTATAGAGAAATAGTAATATCTATGTTCTTGACTATGAGAATGAGAATAATGAGCAAGAAGAATGAATAAGATAAAATAAAACGAGCACAAGGAGATATCTTTCAATATGAGAAGTGACCTTTGTTACAGTGTGTGTGACTGCCTTGTGCTTACAAGGATTCCACCTTTTAGAGTAGAGGGATCCTACTTTATTTCACAATATATATAACAAATATATATTGGAGAACCCATGATGACTTGTCTCTTCCTCGATTCCCGCCAAGATTCTCTCCCTTAGTGCGGTTGTAACGGCTCTTGTCTGCAAGCTCGATACTGGCTCGAACTCGCGTTATTGGGTCGAGCCCTCGGCTTTGGCTTGAGTTCGACCTTTGGGGTGGGCGTAGTGCTTTTCCGACCACCCTTACATTGCCTTGCGGATCCATTTGGTCATGGGCTCGATAATAGTATCGAGCCGACTCCTCAATCAGTCTTTGGAACTTGAGGCTCGTTTGTACTATCTTCGGGACTCATCCCAAAATTCCACTCCGGTTGCTTACCATTCGGACTCGGTCGAACGTAGGAAGGGTGAAATCTATTTCGACCGTATACAAGAAAGGAAAAAAAAGCAAGAGGGAGAATTCTAAAGCTTTGCCTGATATAAGTCTTTCATTTGAGTATACGCAATTTTTGCTCATTACTGCTTCTAATGAATCTCAATATTGTTTCTGCTCCTATCAGATGAGGTTTGTCCATATACATATATACATTGCCTTGTTTATGCAAGGAACAGTTGGAGGAGCAATTTTATTATGGAGTTTCGACTAAAACGAAGCAAAACGAAGGATTGACAATTAGGAAGATGAATGAAATACAACCAATTTGTAGAAGAGAAGAACTGTCACTATACACCTTTTCATTGGTCATAATGTTTCGGCTATTATTTGCATGACAACGTTTCAGGTATAGTTATGTGTAATTGATTGTTAGAGTCGGTTACAAAATACATAATTATAAGAAAGAGAGAAAGAGAGCTAAAGGATTAGGGATTAAAAAGCAAAAACAAAGAGAGTGAAGATATATAGATTCCTTGACCAAAGAGAGGTGCAAGTCAGCACTCTTTGGCCCTCTTATATATATATATATATATATATATATATATATATATATATATATATATATATATATATATATATATATATATATATATATATATATATATATATATATATATATATATATATATATATATAGATTTGGCACAAAAAGATTAAAATTTTGGATCATAAAGTGGACGCCCTGCATACTAGCACCCTTGCCATTTGCAATACGAATTAATTGAATTTTAACTGGTAATGGCAAGTCAGTTATTATTTTATCAAATTACCAATTAGTGATTATAAAAAAAAATACTTGTAACTATTTAATAAATAATTCGATTATGTAAATAATTTTTTAATACATAGAACTTAAACTCTTTGCAGTTTATTGAGCTTGGTTTTGACCTTGTTTTTCTTGTTATATACTCCCTCTGTCTCAATTGATCATATAACAAATTTCGCTTATCGAAAGTCAAACTGTGTGAAATTTGACCAATATTTAATTTTTTAATCATATTGACATGAGAAAAATTGTAACTTACAATATTTTTCATATAGTTTTTGAATATCTAAATTTTAATTTTAAATGCTGCGTTGAACTAATCCAATTTAGCTTCAAAATTTAATTAAATTGAAATATGTTATTTAAATTGAAATGGAAGGGGTACAAGAATGGATAATATGGATAAAAATGCAAGTAATATGTCTCTTAGAAACTTTTATTAATGTATATAAGACATATCTCGAGGGCGAAAATTGTTTTACCCCTCCTACTTATAACAATTAAAATTCCCCCTTATCCTCCATAATGCTTATTTATTGTGACTACTATCTGAAAAGTTATTATTGCTGCTATTAAGGAAAATTTGGGCTTCTGATTTTTCCCTTAGCCACAGTAATAACAGACACAAGCAAGTGCTTGGCAAGCTCCCCCAAGAGCCTCTTCTTGACTTCTGCATTGTGTGTTACAATGATCGCTGTTGAAACACCAACCACGCCATGTTCCACTGTACCTCTCGCAACTCTCTTCAGCATTGACACTTCGCATCTCTAAGAGAGGCATAAAAATCAAATGGACCAAGGGACTTTGTTAGTAGTAGTTTCGACAATATTTGGCTGAGGCCCAAGTTGAAAAAGAGTATTTTAAAGTTGAATCTTATGTTAGGACATGAATCTTACTTGGAAAAGAAAGTAAAAGAACTGTGAGTAAAAATTATTGTTTCTTTTGACTTCACATCTGCGTT
The DNA here is from genome assembly GCA_000715115.1 of Nicotiana otophora. Classification (NCBI taxonomy): domain Eukaryota; kingdom Viridiplantae; phylum Streptophyta; class Magnoliopsida; order Solanales; family Solanaceae; genus Nicotiana; species Nicotiana otophora. The sequence continues at coordinate 17,541 of AWOL01S0012622.1, forward strand.
CAGTACCTAACATAAAAATAGTACGGGCTAGCGAGTTTTCGGATCGGTAATTAAAAAATAACCAGCATTTGCAAAGTCATTGAAAAATAGCCATTATTGTACTGGAACACGGAAAGTTCGAACATAATAAACTAGAGATTGGAGCACCTGTGTATGAACTCCAGTATATTATGATGGAGTTCCAGTATATTTATACTGGAACTCCAGTATATTATGCTGGAAGTTCACATATAAAAAATCCGAACTCCAGTATATTATGCTGGAAGTTCACATATAAAAAATCCGAACTCCAGTATATTATGCTGGAATATTTTCCGGAATTTAAACAGTGTTTTCGTTCATATTTATCTTTACATGAAAAATAACTAAATTTCAATTACTTTTGAAACTCTAGCTATTTTTCAATTAGCACTTGTAAATCTGACTATTTTGAATTTCACTTGTACCTAACTCATCCGAATTCTGGCCTGAAAGTACCATGTTGTGAGGGTGGGGTGAG
>AWOL01S0012622.1:19619-39838 GCA_000715115.1 Nicotiana otophora
GCCACGTCCGTTGAGTCGCTCATAGAACTCGAGATCTCACTATAATATTAGATGATGAATGAAAATCAACCATTATTTCACTTGTATACTAAGCACATAAAGTGTGTCAGTATTTCAAATGCAGAAATTCAATATCTGCATATACTGATGGTCAAACTAATGTATTTAATTTCCAAATACTGAAATATGAGTACTATTAATTTATGATCAAAAGACTGCTGAAGCTATATTATAGCCTTATAGGGCATGCATCACTCTAGCCATACTTTTATGAATAGAAGTCTAAGTAGTATTTATCAAATATAGTTATCATTGTAACTTTTGGCTTTTATGTCTTGGAAGTTATTAACATTTCGGCAAATGCTTTTAAAATAAAAGTACTTGACGAAGAAAACACATACATCTCTAAAATTTGCGTCCAAACTTTCAAATATGTATTACCGGCTAGTAACTATCCGGCCGGTCATTTTGAGAATTAGCGTCTCGTTCGGCGGCTTAAGGTCTTGAGCAGCTTCGTATTACGTGTTATGACTTTGCATGTATGGCCGAGTTCAGTTTTCGGATGATTCAGGATAAATTTGGAAGAAGGATTCTTGTTTTAGAAGCTTAAGCGGTAAGAGTTGATCGAAATTTAATTTTTATGTAGATGACTCTGAAATGGCTTTTTGATGATTCAAATAGCTTTGTATGATAATTTTTGGCTTAGGCGTGCGTCCGGATTTGGATTTGGACGTCCTTAGGGTAATTTGAAGCATTTTGGCAAAAATTGGAAAGTTGAAGTTTTGGAAGATTGAGAGGTTTGTCCGAGAGTTGACTATTGTGATATCGGGGTCGGAATGCGATTCTAAATGTTTGATTAGATCTGTTATGTCATTTGGAACTTGCATGCAAAATTTGACGTCATTCTGGTATTTGATATGTTTCAGCGTGAGTTTTGGAAGTTGGAAGATTTGAAAATTCATGAGTTAGATTCGAGGTGTGATTTGTAGTTTCGACGTTGTTTGATGTGATTTGAGACCTCGAGCAAGTCCGCATTATGTTATGAAACTTGTTGGCATATTTCGATGGGGTCCTGAGGGCCTCGGGTGTGTTTCGGATGGGCAACAGGTCATTTCTTCAGCCTTTTGAGTTGATGGTTTCTGGTGTTCTTGTTACTCTTCGCGATCGCATAAGGTTTCTTGGAGCTCGGGGATTTTATTCATCGTGCACGCGATCGTGGTCACACGTTCGCGAAGCTTATGCAGTCAGATGCCCGCGTTCACGTAGTGGAGTTGGGCGCTGGTGGTCATTTCTTCATCGCGTTCGCGAGTCTCTTTGTGTGTTTGCGTAGTTTGTTGTCTTTATTCATCACGTTCGCGATGTATTTGACGCGAACGCGAAGTGTTAATTGTGCTGGGCAGATCATAAGAAATCTATTTTGAGGGTTTGGCTATTTTTATCACATTTTGAGTTGTAGAACTCGGATTTGAGTGATATTTTGTGGGTTTTCAAGCAAATCTTTGGAGTAAGTGTTCTTCACTTGGAATTGATTATACTTCATGATTTCATATTTATTTTTATCATTAAATTAGTATTTTGAGTTGAGAAAAAATGGAATTTTTTGAAGAAATCTTTCAAAATGTAAAATGGGGGTTTGAAAGGCGATTCGATATCGAAATTTGGTAATTCTTGTATGGTTGAAATTGTCATCGAATAGGTGTTCGGTTTTTGTAAATTTTATTGGGTTCCGAGGTGCCGGCCCGTGGGTTGAGTTTTGGGTTGACTTTTTAGTTTTTGTTAAAGATTGAAACTTTTTTATCCGAGATTATTTCCTATGAGTTTTATTTATGATTTGAAGTTATTTTGGCTAGATTTGAGCCGTCCAGAGGTTGTTTCACTCGCGAAGGTCATTTTAGAGTATCGATCTAGCTTATTCAAGGTAAGTATCTTTCCTAACTTTGTGGGGAGGGGGGGAGGAGGGAGAACTACCCCTTTAGATTTGAGTCATTTGTACTAATTGTGTTGTTTGAAGGCCGTGTACGCGAGGTGACGAGTACGTGCTCGAGCTTAATTGTTGAAATTTGACCGTTTAGGCCTTTTAGGTTCTTATTTTCATTAGATATGAAGTTTGTTTGTCATGTTAAATCCCCTATTTACTAAATTCACCCTCATGTATCTTATCTGGAATTAATTGCTTCATATTCTACCCTTATTCCCGATTAAACTCTTATGTGTCTTAACTGAAGTTGTTGCCTCTTCTATTGCCATGCTATCCTTCCCTAATTTCTTATCCTTAGTTAAAATTATTATTATCTTTTCTGTAATTTGTCTATCCTTAAATGATGTTACTATTACCTTTTCTATAATTGCTTGTCCTTAATTAAATTTGTTGTATCTCTTCCGTATTTGCTCAATCCTAAATGAAGTTTTGTTATCCCTTATCATTGTTGACTTCTTCTTATTTAGAATTATTGATTCATGTTATCTCTCTTATCGTCAAATTGTATTTTTGCGAAATCATTGCTACACATTATCTCTTCCTTGTTGAGCTATTCTTATTGAGACTATTATTCCTTATTGTGTCCTTTGTGAGCTCGTTCTTCCATCTCTTTATGTTCTGAAGTTCCTGAGTTGATTTACTTGTCGTATTCCCATGTTATTGCCAATGTTTCTGTTATATACAATGTTGTTGAGCCGAGGGCTATGTGTGGTTGTGATATTGAAACTGTTTTTGACGAAATGTTGTGGCATGTGGGCACATATTGTAAAAGTCATTTATTTGAGTTGTTATGTTTGGCACACATGTTGTTGAGAGAATTGTTATGTTGTTTGCACGAGGTTTCTACCGTGCTGTTGTTATGTTGTTTGCACGAGGTTACTGATCTGCTGTTGTTACATTGTTTTCACGAGGTTTCTGTCGTGCGGTTGTTATTGTGTTTGCACGAGGTTTCTGCCATGTAGTTGTTATTATGCTGCACAAGATTTTTGTCGTGTTGTTGTTATTATTGATACGCATAGGGTGGTATAAGGTCTGGGTGTTGAAACACATGCGGTGAGATAAGGTGGGCTTGAAACGCGTGGCTAGTAGGGGAACTACTAGAAGCCATGCGGTGTAATAAGGTCGGCTAAAACGCGGGATGTTATTTCAGGAAAAATAATTTTTTAAATTAAATGTAAAGGCTCCCACTGTGATATAAAGAGAGTTTATGATTCACTTTATGATTCGAGACTACAAGGCGGTACCTCGGTAGGGCTCTTGTTGACATTTCCATATTGTTTGTACTTGTCTTTGATTGTTGTTTCCTTAGTATACAATTGATTATTTTCCTCCGTGTTGCACTGTTTTCTCAATTTTATGTAGCTAATCTTGTTGTACTAGTCGTTGCTTCAATGTTATTGTTGTCTTTATTACACTGTACATTTCGTGGTGATTGTTTCTTATGTGTCATTCATTGTCTCTACTCTTATTTGTTGACTTGAATCGTGGTAGAACACTTGCACAAGCATACACGTAATTAAATCACCCATATCGGTTTTAGAAGATAAATCTTGATGTTATTGACCATTATACGTACTCTTATCAGCTTGCCTTTTGTGTGAGGATTGTTTTATTGGCACGCGAGTCGTCCATGCGGTTATGAGTTGTAATGTGGGCACAAGATGCCAAGTAATTAGGGTTCATGAATTGGGACCCTTGAGCTATGATTGTGAGGTTCAGTACCTCATGGAAAAGCTTGAATATATCTAGTGTGGAAGCAGCTGTTCTTATTTGAGTGGTTGTTGGTTTTCCTTTATTTGGCTTCACCGGACTTAGATTGTGTTCAGCGTACTCTACAACACTATTTCCTGACTGCTTCCTGTTAAATATTCTTGTTACTAGTGTATCATTGTAAATATTGTTTTGTATTCCTTATTCTGCATAGCTTTATATTAATATTGTTTCTTTGTTAGTTCACCTTCACACTTGTTCAGGTTGTTTAGTCCAGTAGTTGTCTTGACTGTCCCTCGTCACTACTCCACCGAGGTTAGTCTTGATACTTGCTGGGTACCGCTGTGGTGTAGTCATAGTACACGTCTGCACATTTTTGTGTAGATCCAGGTGCCTCGGCTATTGTTGAGTTTTAGCTAGTTGGTCAAGCATTGCCGTGGAGACTCAAGGGAAACCTGTCGTAACATTCACAGGCCTTGGAGTCACTTTCTGATATTGTGCTTGTACTGTTTAATTCTATTCCAAACAGTTATATTTAGGGAGTTTCTATCAAACTCAGTAGAGCTTATGACTTGTACTACCGATTTTGAGATTGTAAATAGTGTATAAAGATTTCTATTTCATATTTAACAATTTATGGTTGAATTCTTCTATTAATTCAGTAAGTGTTAGGATTACCTAGTCTTAGAGACTAGGTGTCATCACGATATCCTAAGGAGGGAAATTGGGGTTGTTACAAGTTGGTATCAACGCTCTTGGTGCATAGGTGCTATGAGTCATAAGCGAGTTTAGTAGAGTCTTGCGGATCCGTATGAAGACGTCTGTACTTATCTTCGAGAGGATACAAGGCTATTAGGACAGTTTCACTTCCTTCATTCATATCGTGCGAGTTTATTGATCTTAGAGTTTGAAACTTTGTCATTCTATTCTCTCACAAATGGTAAGGACGCGAGCTGCAGTTACCGATGATTCTGCCCCCAAAGCCGGTATTGCTTGGGGAAGGGTCCGGGGCAGAGGTAGAGGTCGAGGAGGAGCATGTGCTACAGCTATAGCACCTGTCAGAGTAGCTGTTGATGAGCCGCCAATAGCTCATGTTGTGGGATAGGCACCGGAGGCGCCTGTTGTGACCCCATGATTTCAGGAGACTTTAGCACAGTTCCTGAGCATGTTTGGTACATTGGATGGGGCAGGGTTGATTCTGGTTGGACCAGCTACTTCACAGATCGGGGAAGGAGATCAGACTCCCGCCGCCCGTACTCCAAAGCAGCGAGTCCTCGTTGGTCATGTTCCAGGTGTCATGCTGACACAACCTGTTGTCCTAGTCCAGCCCGTGGTTAGGGCAGCAACATATGAGGGAGAACAGCTTAGACTTGTCAGGTTCAAGAAGTAATACCCTCTTACTTTCAGTGGTTTATCTTAAGAGGTTACACATGGGTTCCTAGGGGAATGGTACCGTATTCTACACACTATGGGTATTGTGGAGACGAGTGGGGTTGTTTTACTACGTTCCAGCTTAAGGGAGCGGCATATCAGTGGTGGTGAGCGTACGAGTTGGGTAGTCCGACTGATGCAGCTTCACTTTCATGGGTTCAGTTTTCAGGGATGTTCTTGAGAGAGTTTGTTCCCTAGACCCTTCGGGATACATGGTGCGTGGAGTTTGAAAAGCTGTGCCAGGGCACTCTGTCGGTGTTAGAGTATGCCGTTAGATTCAGTGATTTGTCCACACATGCGCCTACTTTTGTTTCTACACTCAGATAGTGAGTCTGCAGGTTCGTTAAGGGGCTCAGTCATGATCTCCGGTTCAGCATGGCTCGGGAGTTGGAGTCGGATGTTCTATTTCAGCAGGTAGTAGAGATCTCCCGCCGATTAGAGGGCATGCGGGGTCAGGAGAGAGAGGGCAGGGAGGCTAAGATGCCTTGTAGATCGGGAGGACCTACTGGTCCCTATTTTGGAAGTAGGGTACATCATGGTAGAGGTTTTGTGGGTCAGCCAGTTAAGTTTGCACTTTAGGCTTCACACGGTGTTCCAGGCGCCCATGGGTCTCAAGGTACCCGCGCTGGACAGCTTTCACAACCATGTCAGTCGAGAGGTTTCTTTGAGTGTGGAGATACCAGCCACATGGTGAGAGATTTTCCCAGACTCCGGACAAATATGTCCCAACGGGGTATTCAGGCTATAAGTTCTGATCCAATTGTTGATATCCTTGCACCGCGAGCTTGGGGTGCAGGTCAAGCGAGTAGAGGGTGCCCAAGAGGGTGAGGCCTGTCCCGTTGATGTTCTTTCTGCGGTGAAGCTGAGGCTGTTGCACCAGATGATGTTTTACATGTATGGTTTCGATTTGTTATAGAGGAGCATCATTCGTATTTTGTTTAAGTTCTGCTTATCGGGGTGGGTCCTCCTATTTTACTTCACATATGGGTGATCTTCCTGATTTTGTACTCCGCTTATGTGTTTACCCCTGTTGGGAGATTCTATAGTGGCAGATCATGTCTATCATTTTGTTTTTATTCATTATTGAGAGCTATGAGACTAGAGGTAGCCTTCTGTTACTTATTTCGGTAGTTTTGATGTGATTTCTGGGTGGTTGGTTATGATTTGTGAATTAGATGCTCTACCGGTGTGGAAGTTCAGCATGTTTAGTTGGTATGATGTGTAATCTACTTGTGATTCAGAGCTGAGGATGGGACTCTCGCCACTACTCTACCGAGGTTAGTCTTGATACTTACTAGGTACCGTTGTGGTGTACTCATACTACGTTTCTCCACATTTTTGTGTAGAACCAGGTGCCTTAGTTATTGTTGATTTTTAGCTAGATGGTCGAGCATTGCTGTGGAGACTCAAGGTAAATCTATTGTCACGTTCGCAGACCTCAGAGTCACCTTCTGATATTGTACTTGTACTGTTTAATTCTATTCCGAACAGTTATATTTAGGGAGTTTCTATCAAACTCAGTAGAGCTTATAACTTGTACTATCGGATTTGGGATTGTAAGATGTGTATAAAGATTTCTATTTCATGTTTATCAGTTTATGGTTGAATTCTTCTATTAATTCAGTAAGTGTTAGACTTACCTAGTATTAGAGATTAGGTGTCGTTACGACATTCTACGGAAGGAAATTGGGGCCGTGACAGCAGATCACTAAACTTCACCTATTAATTTTAGATACGGATCACTAAACTTCACCTATTATAACATAACTAAAAGTGCAGAATTATTTTTTACCACATTAAAAGTAACTACATTTCACTCAATATAGCAATAGAGTGAAACTATTTTCTGTCACATTAAAATAACGAACTTTACCCACTACAATTATAACAGTAAGTCACTAAGCTTTATCCACTCTCAGGAGTAGAGCTATTAAAAGTGAAAGGGCCAACATGGATCCACTTTGTCGAAATATTATACTATACGAATAGAGTAAAAATAAAATTCTTTGATTATATATGAATTGTTGAATCCCCTTACACAAGAGAAAATTCTAATATATATATATAAAGGGGAGTTCAAAAGCTGCTTATATCAGAAGTTTGAATCTCAATGATAACATTCTCATGTTTTCTCGAAACGTCTTATGTAAATTACTGGCCTTGTCACTGCTCACTATAATAATGATTGAAAATAATATAACATGGACAAACAGTGAAATAAATATATGAAAATTTCAAGAGATTGGGCACACACCTAATGACACAAAGATGAATAACAAGAAGAAAAGGACGAGAGGAACTCGTGATCCAACCATTTCTTCTTCTGATAAATAGCTAGTTCAAGAGACTGTTTAATTCTGCATATTTTTATAGTGCAAACTTCTCCTCTTCTGTTAAGTAAGAAACTAAAATCGACAAGAAGCATTGTCGATTACTCGATTTAGTGAGAATTCCAAGAAGAATATTGAGGTTTTAGTTTCTTCGTAATTTTCAATTTGTATACGTTTTATTCCTTTCTGCTTGTCTGCTGTCCAAAATGGCCGGAAGGTACACTTTCTCTAATATATCTAGTATTATTAAACGCTTTCTCTAATAATCAGGACAAATAATCTCACCTTTTATATGGAATATAACAATAAATAATCACACTTTTTATATGGGATATAGATAATATCATATTTTACTATAAATGTTATCATAATGTTCACTAATACCGCACTTAAATACTGAAAATATTTGATCTCAAAATTTATACTGGAATAAATCCCTAATTCCTATAACTCAATGGCCATTTGATACTTATTGATCTAATTCTGCTATGATCCGAAATCCTAATATCGGGGTCGTGATGGCGCATAATATCTACTTGCTAGGCAAGCCAACATTAGATAATTAAGCATCCATCTTAAGAATTCAAAACAGCATAACGGTAATAATTAACGATCAACAAAACTGAATTACATAAGATAAATCCATATCATAACACAGTCTAGTCTATTCCCGAAAATCTGGTGTCACCAGTACATGAGCAACTAGAATACTAAAAATAAAGTCTGAACGATTACAACTATTTGAAATAAGATAAATAGTAAAGACAGAATAGAAGGGAGAAGGAGACTTCAGGGACTACGAACGCTAACAGCTCTACCTCAAGTCTCCAACTATAATTCGATCCAGGCAAGAACTCCTCTATACGCTGCTGGGACCAATGCCGGTATTTGCACAAGAAGTGCACAAGTGTAGCATGAGTATAACCGACCCCGTATACTCTATAAGTGTCGAGTCTAACCTCGACAAAGTAGTAACGAGGCTATGACAAGACACTCACAATAAACCTCTACATGATAATAACAGAAAGCGGGAATATAGATAAGGCAATAAGCTCATATAGACATACCCGAAAGTCAACTACCAGAGGGCCCCATAATAATATATTCTCAAATCTCACATCACAGTACCGGAATAAATTCTACAACATCTAATAGTTACTGTACATCATACTCCGTTGCGACACGCTACCCAATCCACAATTATATCTCAATAACAAGTCTCCTCCGTTGCAGCGTGCAACCCGATCCACAAATATATATAAATTTCATTGCGGCGTGCAACCTGATCCCAAATAGTAATACCAATATTTGTTGTTGCGTGAAATCCGACCCCACAATTGGGGCGTGCAACCCAATCCCACACAATAATACCAATAACCATTGCGGCGTGCAACACGATCCCACACAACAATAATAATAGGAATGTTCACATAACTACAATGTAGTTCGAATAAAATGCAATAAATGAACTACACAATTACGGACATAAGGCGGATAAAAGTAGTTATCTAATAACACACGAGGTCAAAAAGCAAGTAAAGACAATTAATAAATAAAGACATGGATACATAAAAAGAATTAGCAATTAAAGTATGTAACGACTAAGCATCAAATTAACAAGTAAAAGCAAGTATCAATTAATTTGTTTAACAAGTAATAATATGGATTAAATAAAGACATAAAATAATTGTAAATAATAAATAAATACTCTAACCCACATGCGTTAACCTGTAACAATGCATATACACTCGTCACCTCGCATATATATCGTTTTCCCACATAATTCATATAACAAATAGGCCAACAAGTCTTAATTTCCTCAAATCGAAGTAAGACACGATACTTACCTCACTTTTCAATTTAATCAATCAACCAACCATGGCCTTGCCTTTCGAACAAGCCTCCAAACCAACCGAATCTAGCCAATTTTAATCAAATAATTCAAAATAAGCTTTAGAATCTACCCACGAATAAAAAAGGTTCAATCTTTGATGCATTTACAAAAGTCAACAAAAGCCACCCCTAGGCTCGCTTAGTCAAAATTTGATATCCGGACCAAAATACGATTACACGTTCACCCCACAGCCAGATTATGTGATTTGTTTCGAAAATTCGACCTCAATTTGAGGTCTAAATCTCAATTTTATAAAAACTTTAAATTCTACCAGAATCTCTAATTTCTACCATAAAAAATCTAGATTTGATATTAAATCTCATGAAAAATAATGGGGGAATTGAAAGAAAGTGGATTAGAGTTACCTACTAATGATTATGGGAAGAAGCAATTCTTGAAATATTGCCTCTAGCTAGAGTGTTTAGGGTTGAGAAATGGTGTAAAATAAGCTAAGTCCCGCTTTTCTCCTCCTTTATGCAGTTACATGTGTTGCAATCACGAACTCTTGTTCGCAATTGCGATCATCGCAAATGCGAAACACAGGTCGCAAATGCGAACTATGCCCCCGGCCTGCATAAGTCGCAAATGCTATAAAAACATGTAAATGCAAATTTTATGGAAGGATTTTGTGATGACCCGTTAGGTCATTTACAGTTCTAACCTTAAATTTTGTGTTTCGAAACCTCGATTAGCTCTGTTTTACCTTTCTCGATTTGCGTGCACAATCTGTGTCTTTTTCGAAAGGTTTTTAGGTGAAATTTGATAAAAATATGAAATTGTGCCTTAAACCTAATATGAGTTTACTTGACTTCGCTAAATATTTTGCGCAAATGGACATGGATCAGTATTTTGACAATTCTGGTGGGTCCGTATCGTGATTTGGGACTTAGGCGTATGCCCAGAATCGAATTCGAAAGTCCCTAACTTGAATTATTACAATTTTTTGAAAACTAGAAGCTTAAAGGTTTAAACAAATATTGCTACCGGGTCCGGATTATGGTTCCGGAACTTGGTATAAGTTCATTACTGTATTTATGACTTGTATGCAAAATTCGGTGCAAAACGGAGTTGATTTGACGTAATTCATACATCCGGTTGAAATATTGAAAGTTCTTAAGTTTCATTGAAAATTTTATCCGTTTTGGTGTCCAATTCGTAGTTCTAGGTGTTATTTTGGTATTTCGATCGCGCGAGTGAGTTCGTATGATGTTTTTAATCCTGTATGCATGTTTGGTTTGGAGTCCCAAGGGCTCGGGTCAGTTTCAGATAGGCTTCGGAGTGATTTTGGATTTAGAATCATTGCTTGTGCAAGTTTCATCTAGTGCTGGACTACAGACTTCACAAATGCGAGGTCTGGCTCTCAAATGCGAGCCTCGCTTTTGCGAAGGACACTTCGCATTTGCGATCATGGGCTGGGACTAGGGTTCTCGCATTTGCGAGATTTCTGTCACTTTTGCGATAGTATCATGTTCGAAATTGTGAACAAATTATTCCCATTTGCAATTGCAACAGAGGTGTGAAACCTTCGCATTTTCGGAATTTTTAATTGCAAATCCCTGGTCGCAATTGCAACATTTGCGCCTGGTCAAAAACTGAGAAAGACGGGATTTTAGCTCATTCTTTAAAATTCTCAACCCTAAACACCTTAGAGACGATTTTCCCAAGAAATTTTCTTCCTAAATTCATTGGTAAGTGACTCTAATCTACTTTCTTTCAATTTCCCACTACATTCCACAAGATTTTAACATCAAATCTAGGATTTCCATGGTAGAAATTTGGGGATTTGGCTCGAATTAGGGATTCTTGTAAAATTGGGGTTTAGACCTCGAATTGAGGTCGGATTTCGTATTGAATTACATAATTGGGCTCGCGGGTGAATGGGTCATCAGGTTTTGGTCTGAACCTCGGGTTTTGACCAAGCGTGCCTGGGGTTGATGTTTGTTGACTTTTTCAATAATGATCTAAATTGAACCTCTTTCATTCGTGGATAGTTTCTAAGGCTTATTTTGAATCATTTGGTTGATAATTTGCTAGATTTGGTTGGTTCGGAGGCTTATTCGAAAGGCAATGTCGTATTTGAACTTTGAATTAGTTGCAGCGCGAGGTAAGTATTGTGGCTAACCTTGACTTGGGGGATTAGGACTTGTTTGCCTATTTGCAACTTGTTTAATGTGTTGGTACACCATATATGTGAGGTGACGAGTACTTATGCGTTGTTGTTGGGTTAAAGCATGTGGTATAACTTATTTCCTTGTGATTTATTGCCTCTTTATTTATGACATCCATGCTTAGATTAGATTATTAATTATTTGATCATTCCTTCCGTATTTATGGATTAATTGTGATGGTTGAGTATTTTGGGAAGTTGGGTTTGGTATCTTAGAATCATTATAGACGTAAAGTACATCCTTTGCATTATTTATATCCCAAATATTTATATTCATTACTACATGGTAAGGAAGAGTGCTAAAACATGAAGGGTGATGCCATGCTATTTTATTACTATATTTACTGATTAATATATAGTGAGGAAGAGAGATAAAGCACGAAGGGTGATGCCATGCCATCTATATCAATTATTCACTGTTACATGGGCAAATCGAGAGTAAAAGAACGAAGGGTGATTCCGTGCCATTTCATTCTACTTATGTCATTATTTCATGGTAAGGTTGAGAGTAAAAGCACGAAGGGTGATGTCGTACCATCTTTATTCCTTATGTTTATTCGTCTTTAATGGTTGATGATTTATTTGGCTGTCTTGTGTTGTCATTCTTCTTATAGTTATCGTATCTTGCCATTTTTTCGCATGTCCCCTCCCAACTGTACATATTAAATCTCTATTTTGTTATTGTTTGGTACATATATCTATGTTTGTACAGGTTTAGTTACGTGAGTGTCCTATCATTGCCTCGTCACTACATTTTCAAGGTTAGCCTCGACACTTATGGAGTACATTGGATCGGTTGTACTCATACTACACTCTGCACTTCTTGTGTAGATTTTGGTACTAGTCCCAGCTGTACGTGAGGTGCACTAGCTCAGATTATCACATTCGGAGACTTGAGGTAGATCTGTCGACGTCCGCAGACCTTGAAGTCCCCTTCCTCTTCCTCTTTTACTGTTCATTTCATTCGAAATAGTTGTATTTATTTCAGACTCTATTTGTAGAACTTCTAGTAGCTCGTGCACTTGTGACACCAAATTTGGGGCTATATTTGATATTTCAATTGTTATGGTTTTTCGCACTTTACTCCAAAATTTATTTCAGTTATTTCAGTTTCTTTATTATTATTTAACTTGATTTATAAGAAAATGGATAAACTATTCTAACGTTGGCTTGCGTAACAAGTGAAATGTTTGGCGACATCAGGGTCCCGAGGGTGAGATTTTCGGGTCCTGACAAGTTTGTATCATAGCACTAGGTTGCCTAGGTCTCATGAGTCACGAGCAGGCTTAGTAGAGTCTGGGGAATCGGTACTGAGATGTCTGTACTTATCTTCCAGAGGCTATGGAGTTTAGGGAAAATGTCACTTCTTTCTTACTTTGTCATGTGATTTTATTCTATCATTGATTATTAAACCCTTCTATTCTTTATCTTTCGCAGATGGCGAGAACACGCACTACAACTACCACCGGGAAAAAGCTGGAGCCCCCTGTGACTGCTATGATTAGAGGCAGAGGCCGAGGTCACACCAGAGGCCGAGGAAAAGGCAAAGGCAGAGCTCATCCCAGAGCTTGAGTAGCAGCACCCGCTATGGAGCCTCAAGTGGATTTCGAGGAGGAGGTTCCAGCTCATACTATACCTGTCGGACCAGCTCAGGTTCCGGAGGGGTTCATAGCCGCTCCGGTGCTTTAGGACGCTCTAGTCCGTTTGGTGGGCCTTATGGAGAGTGTGTCCCAGACCGGTACATTTTCGGTGGCACCAGCCGTCTCTCAGGCTGGGGGAGGAGCACAGACTCCCGCTACTCACACCCGGAGCAGGTGGCTCCCCAGTTTTAGATGTAGCCCCGCCAATCGAGGTAGCTCAGCCGATTGTTGCGGTATAGGCCGGTGATAGGCCCGCTTTATCTTCTGAGGTTATGCTGAGGTTGGATAAGTTCAACAAGCTCTTTCCTGTTCATTTCAGTGGTACATATTCTGAGGACCCACATGAATTTATAGATTGTTGCCACGAGATGATGCGGAACATGGGTATAGTTGAGACCAATAGGGTCGATTTTGCAGTATTTTAGATTACGGGTTCCGCACGGAGATGGTGGAGAGATTATATGTAGACTAGACCAGCTGGGTTGCCTGCACTTACCTAAGATCAGTTCTCACAGCTATTTCTAGAGAAGTTCATCCTTGTTACCCTGAGAGAGGAGTATCGTAGGTAGGTTGAGTGACTTCAGCAGGGTGGTATGATTGTCAGCCAATACGAGACTCGATTTGTGGACTTAGTTCGCCATGCCACTATCTTGCTTCCTACTGAGAAGGAGCGAGTGAGGAGATTTATTGATGGGTTATTGGCCCAAGTGAAGTTTGTTTTGATGATTGACAAAGGAACTCAAACATGAACCAGGTCCATACACAGTGTATACATACATGGGCAGATTCGAGCATAAGAGATGTACGTGAAGGAGATAAGATTATGTTGTTATATCTGATATCTCCCGATTGAAAAGGTTGCATAAATGACAAGGGTAAGGATTCCTTACTCGAAGAGAACTTTATCCAAGATAAGGGTGGAGTTAGAAGTTGAAGATAACTTGAACTCTTTCACCAAGGAGGAGTAGCATTAGACCTCTAGTTATTTCTTATTCTACTAACTCTATATATTGCAGGATATTCTCATTCTACATGTACGCACAAACGTTGAAGTTAAATGTTAGTTGAGAGTAAAATAACAAGGCATTTTTCAAACAATTCTTGTGTGATTCAAGTGTGCGAACCTGAAGCTACATAAACCAGATAGAAGAACCAATTCCAAGTATCTGTCTTTTATTCTAGTTCAATTGTAGTAGGGCTTTTCAAGTTGTACCTTTCAGCTTTATCTAGAAGCAATTGAATTAGGTACTCTAAGTATTCAAGTTAGAGTTAACTTGAAGTTGTCGCAACAGTTAGAGCCTAGTTGCCACAACGGGATTAGGGGTAATCCTTAGGCTTACAAAGAGTATTGTATATGTTATTTTGGCTCAGTGATTTAGTGAAGTATTGGGTAAAATACTACTGAGTAGTAGGTCGTGGTTTTTTCATCTTTTGAGCCGGGTATTTTCCATGTAAAAATACTTATGTTCTTTACTTTTTGCATTATTTATTTCGCAACTGTAGTGTAAGGAACGCATAGAAAAATTAGGTCCTTCGATAATCCAGTGCACATGAAAATTAGGCACCACACAAATCACCCCATTCTTGTTTGGTATTGAAGTATAAAACATCAATTGGTATCAGAGTTGGTTATCCTTGAAAAGTCTAACACTTTAGGAGAAGATCAACATGAGTGCATCACCTGAAAATTAGGAAGGGCAATCCACTTCTAGGCCACCACTCTTTAACGGCTAGTACTAATCTTGGTGGAAAATCATGATGAGAGATCACATTGTAGGAGAGGACTATGAGCTATGGGACATTACCACCGATGGTCCACTGGCTACTTTAACGATAAATGCTAAAGGAGTAGAGGTGCCAAAGACAAGAGAGGATTGCACTGCGGATGACTTGAAGAAATGGGAGAAGAATGATAATGCCAAGAAATGGCTTATTTGTGGACTTGGTTTGGATGAGTACAGCAGAATCCAAAGTTATACCACTGCTAAGCAAATTTTGGACACATTGCAAGTGGCTCATGAAGGAACACCTCAAGTGAAGAGATCCAGAGGAACTCTACTATATTCTCAATAAGAGAACTTTGCTATGAAGGAAGGAGAAACCTTTCAAGAGATGTACACAAGGTTAATTACACTAACAAATAAACTAAAGTCTCTTGGAAGGATTATTCCTGAAGAAGATAGAGTTGAGAAGATACTGACTAGGGTTTTGCCTACAACTTGGAAGAGCAAAATCATTGCCATTCAGGAATCAAAGAATATTTCCACTCTCCCACTAGATGAATTAATTGGAAATCTCACTGCCTATAAACTTAGGAGGCAAACCATGAAAATGGAAGGAAAAGAGCTTGGCACTCAGAATTACTGAAGGTTCTGATCTAGAAGATGATGAAATAGATATGATTACCAAGGACTTCAAGAAGTACCTGAGGAGAGGAAAATGCTCTTCAATAAGTGGAAACTATAGCAAGTCAAAAGATCCTGAGAAGCAAACCAATGATGGTTGCTACAAGTGTGGAAAGACTGATCACCGCATTAAGAACTGTCCTTTATGGGAAATTGAATGAAAGAAGGAAAGAGTTGAACGAAGGAACATGAATAAGGAACAAGTTCAACCTATGAAACGAAACAACAAAGGATCAACCAAGGCTATGGTCGCTGCTTGGGGAGAAAGCTCAGATGATAATAATGAGGATGAACAAGCACTTATGGACATCAAAGAATCTGATGAAGAAACTGAGGTAAGTGTAATTCATCTCAAAGACAAGATTAAATTATTGTCTAAAGAATGGTTATCTGAGTTACTTCTAGAATTAATTGATGAATCTGAGGATGTAAACAATGAAAAAGAACAGTTGTCTAAAGAATGTGTGATTTTGAAGGCTAAGTGCAAAAACCTGAAACTTTGGGTTAGCTAAACTGTAAGTGCAAATACTGAGTTAAAGAACCAGGTTCATGAACTTTACTTAACTGTCCTAGAGCTTAGATCTGAAAATCTAAAACTAAAATTAGGAAAAGTTAAAAAGACAGCTGATCACACACAACTCATTCCAGAAGCAAATGTAGGAAAAATGAAAGATGAGTTGTATAAAAGGGATGAGTAGGTAAGAATCCTAAAGGAAGATCTAAGCAAGGTCAATCATGAGCTAAATAGAACTTGTAAATGGAACAGGTCCTCCGATGCACTTTCATGGCTACACGAATACCATAGTAGTAATAGAAGATGACTTGGCTTTAGGAGCCTGGCACCTAAGTGGGATCCCAAAAGCAAGTACCTCGCACTTCCTGGGAACAATATTTACACACACTGTGATAAAATAGGTCACTATAAAAGTGAATGCACTGCAAAAGAAATGGCAAGTCAAAAGAACAAAGAATTTGTTCAAGGGAAGAATAGGCTACCGAGTTGGGCTTAAAAGAATTTGATTCATCCTTTTGCCTATAGAAAGGGACCCAAACTTGTTTGGGTTCCTAATACTAACCCCTGATTTTCTTTTGTATGTCCAAGCAAGTGAAGGGAGCAGCCAAATATGGTACATGAATAGTTGTTGCTCAAAGCACATGACAGGAAACAAGAACCAATTCCTTTCACTTGAGAACCTTAAAAGAGGTAATGTCTCCTTTGGAAATGGGAAGAAAGGTGAGATCATAGGGGTTGGAAAGGTAGGTACGACTGGTTCTCACTCTATTGAGAATGTCTACTTGATAGATAGATGGAAGTACTATCTAATAACCGTATCACAATTGTGTGATAGAGGTAACATGATAGCATTCACCTCTACAAAATGCCTTGTGATTAATCTTACCACTGACAAGATAGTTTTGTAGGGAAAAATAGTGAACAACATATATGTTGTAGCTCTATCCACACTTTCAGAAAATGAACTCACTTTCTTAATTGTGTTGGATAATGATTCTCTTCTTTGGCACAAAAGACTTGGACATGCAAGTCTAAGTCAACTCAACAAACTAGTCTCCAAGGACTTGGTGATAGGTTTTCCTAACATTAAGTTCAAGGAAGATAAAGTTTTTGAGGCATGTGCAATGGGGAAGCAGGTAAGATCCTCTTTCAAAAGCAAGAAAGTGGTAAGCACCACCATGATGATGGAACTGGTCCATATGGATCTTTGTGAACCAATGAGAACATTAAGCAGGGGTGGTAAGCGATATGTGATGGTGCTTGTTGATGATTACTATAGGTTTACTTAGACATTATTTTTAACATCTAAATATGAAGCATTTGACATGTTCAATTCTTTTGTTAGAAACACTCGGAAATAACTAGGTAATCAACTTGCATTAATTAGGTCTAATCATGATACTGAATTTGAGAATGCTAAATTTGCTGAATTTTGTGATGAGCATGGCATAAATCATAATTTTTCGTCTCCTACGACTCCATAACAAAATGGAGTAGTTGAAAGAAAGAATAGGACATTGGATGAAATGGCTAGGACTATGCTTCTTTCTAGTAAATTGTCCCATAGTTTCTGGGAAGAAACTGTGAACACTGCATGTTACATCATAAATAGGTGCATGACTAGACCTCTTGTTGAGAAGACTCCCTATGAGTTACTTAAAGGGAGAAAGCCAAACATATCCCATCTTAGGTTATTTGGATGCAAATGCTTTGTGCATAATAATGGTAAAGACTCCCTAGGTAAGTTTGATCCCAGAAGTGATGAGGGAGTATTCTTGGGATATTCTTCACATAGTAAAGCATATAAGATTTATAACAAAAGAACTATGTGTGTAGAAGAAAGTGTTTATATGGTTTTTGATGAAACTAATATTCTTTCTGAGAGACGGGAACATGACGATAAAGCAATTGGGCTGGTAAGAAACTCAAATGAAATAATAGCCCAGACGGAAGCTGCACCAGAGGAAGGAACAGGGGATAGAACAAGTCCTTCCACCCAGGGCAACTTGACAGGGGGAGCTGAGCAAAAAGGAACTGATCCTCAAACCTCGAGGGAACCTGTTCCTCGGCAACAAATCATTGAAGAAACATCTAGGGGAAATTAGCTGGTTGTGAAACCTTAAAAGTATCAAAGTTCTCATCCCATCGAGAACATAATTACTGATCCAACCTGTGGAATCAAAACCAGATCTTCTTTGAAGAATCTTTGTGCTTTTGATGCTTTTTTATCTCTTATTGAACCTAAAAATATTGTTGAGGCTTTGCAGGATGCAGACTGGGTGAATGCAATGCAAGATGAACTCAACCAATTATAGAGAATTCAAGTTTGGCATCTGGTACCAAGACCCAATGGCAGATCAGTAACTGGCACAAACTGGGTTTTTAGAAACAAACTTGATGAAGATGTAACACTTACAAGTAACAAGACAAGATTTGTGGTTCAAGGATATAGTCAAGAGGAGGGCATAGACTATTGCTCCAGTTGCAAGATTGGAGGCAATTAGACTCCTTATAGCCTTTGCTGCTTATATGGAATTCACTCTCCATCATATGGATGTCAAGAGTGCCTTCTTCAATGGTTATCTAAAGGAAGAAGTGTTTGTCAAACAACCTACGGGAATTGAAAGTAAGGAATGTCCTGATCATGTGTACAAGCTTGACAAAGCACTTTATGGGCTCAAGCAGGCTCCAAGAGCATGGTATGAAAGATTATCAAAATTCTTGATTGCGCATGGCGACAAGAGAGGTAACACTGACAATACTTTATTCTAAAAAGGAAAAGGTAAAGATCTCTTTGTAGTTCAGATATATGTCAATGATATAATTTTTGGAGCAACTACTGATAAGTTAAGTAAAAGATTTGCTAAACTAATGGGGAGTGAATTTGAAATGAGTATGATGGATGAGATCAATTTTTTTTTAGGCTTACAAATTAAACAAAATTCAAATGGAACTATGATCCATCAACAGAAGTACGTGAAAGAGCTGCTTAAAAGGTTTAAAATGGAAGATTCCAAAGAAATTGACACTCTTATCGCAACAACCACAAAATTGGATTTAGATGAACCTGGTTCATATGTTAATGAGAAATTGTATAGGGGAATGATTGGCTCTTTGTTATATCTCATTGCTAGAAGACCTGCCATTGTTTTCAGTGTAGACCTTTGTGCTAGATTTCAGGCAAATCCAAAGGAGTCTCACTTGAATGTTGTCAAGAGGATATTGAGATACCTTAAAGGCACCACTAACCTCTGTATATGGTATCCAAAATGTAGTAATTTCAACTTAGTGGGATATGCTGATGCTGATTATGCAGGTTTTATTTGTGGATAGAAAGAGCACCTCAGGTATGACATACTTTCTTGGCTCATGTCTTGTGTCTTGGGCCACCAAAAAATAAACTTTTGTGGCCTTATCTACTCCTGAATCTGAATATGTTGATGTTGCCTCATGTTATGCTCAATTATTGTGGATCAAACAACAATTAATGGACTTTGGAATTGATAAAGGTTGTATTCCCAGCTTTTGTGATAACACTAGTTCAATTAGTATGACCAAGAACTCGATTCATCATAAGAGAACTAAGCACATAGATGTTAGACATCATTATTTTAGGGACAACTATGAGAAGGGTTTCATCACTATAGAATTTTGTGCTACTGACAAGCAAATAGCTGACATCTTCTCAAAAGCTTTACGTAGAGATCACTTTGAAAGAAACATGTTAGAAATATGGATGGTTAAGATCACCTAAAAGGAACAAGTTCTAACTCAAAAACTTGGTTAGAAAAAACTGTGAATTTTTGTACATAATTAGATTAGATTTTTCTCAGTCTCATACCTTCATCAATATAATTTTATGTCATGTGATAAAATGTCTCATTAATCTCTAATGATATTATCTTTATTTTCTTGGAAAATTAGAATTACACAAGAGATTTCTCAGTGAAGAACTTGGTTCATCAAGATTACATGGTACGTAATCTCCACTCAGCATATTTTGAAATAATTATATTTGGATTATGATCAAATAGAGAGTCCCATTTAATCCTAACCTCCTTGAGCTTATCTGTTACGAAATAAACCGGTTTCATTCAAAAGAATCCCAAAAAATGCAATTAGTGCCTAGATTCTAGGGAGAGTCATAAAT
>AWOL01S0012623.1:1821-105363 GCA_000715115.1 Nicotiana otophora
TTGGAACAGGAATTATATGTATCATGAGGTGTGTTGTGAACAACATATTCATGGAATTTCGGCTATTATTATCGGAGGATGATATTATGATCATGTGAATGGTGCGGTGCATGGTCTAAATTCAACCAAGTTATGCAACCCTGTATTGGTGCATCGTGTAGTGATTGATACGGTGTTCGTAGGTTGGAAACAGGCATGGTGGAGAATTTTGGATGTTAGAATTGGGCTCTAAGGCTTAATCGCCTAAATAAAGGGGAGAATTTTCAGATTGGCTCGAGTTAATGTGCTCAACTATGTGCGGTAGCAAGGGTAGGTACACGAGGTGTTAAACAATAATTTTGGATAACTCCAGAACACTCCTTAGCACGTTCGAGGACGAACGTATATTTAGGGAGAGAATGTAACGACCCAACTGGTCGTTTTGACTTTTAGAAACCCGTTCCCTAAAATAAAACTCCCCGAACATGCTTTTATTAATTTATGACTCGCGAGGATGGTTGGTTCGGGATTTGGAAGTGTGTGGGTTGAAATCAGAACACTTGGTTCCTTAAGTTAGCTTTACATGGACACGTTTGACTTCGGTCAACTTTTTGAGAAAACGACCCCGGAATCGGGATTTGACGGTTCCAATAGGTTCGTATGATGATTTTGGACTTGGGCATATGTCTGAATCGGGTTTTGGATAACCCGGGAGTGTTTTGACGCTTAATAGTAAACATCAACCATTTGAAGGTTTAAAATTCTTTAAATTTGGTTTGGAGTAGGATTTTGAGTAATTGAAGTCCGTTTGGAATTTCAAGTTTAATAATAGTTCCGTATAATTATTTAAGACTTGCACGGAAATTTTCATGTCATTCCGAGTAGTTTAAGTATATTTCGGCGCATTGGAAGTAAATTGAAGAACTTGAAATTCTTAAGTTTGAATCAATTTAGTTTAGGGTATGATTCTTAGATTTGATGTTGTTTTATGTATTCCGAGAGTTCGAGAGAGTCCGTTTTATGATTCCAAACCTGTTGGTATGTTCGGGCGGGGCCCCGAGTGTCCCGAGTGTTAACCAGACGAGGCTCGGACCAATTTCGGACTTGGGAGAAAAAAGATGAAGCTTTCTGCTTCTGGTACGTTCACACCTGCGCTTGGACAGCTGCAGGTGCGACCCTCGCAGATGTGAGCTTCAATCGCAGAAGCGGAAGGGGGGAAAGAAGGCTTTCCATCATAGGTGCGGAACATTGGGAGCACCTACGAACGCGCAGGTGCGAGAATGTTTGCGCAGATGTGACCTTCGCCCAGGCGAGTGGAACTCGCACCTGGGGGGAATTTCCGCAGGTGCGAAAGCTTCATGTGCGGTAGCCCTCCGCAGGTGCAAAAAAGTTGTTCGGGCAGAATGTTAAAAAGGGGCGAGGCTGAGCCATTTTTGTCCGTGTTTCCTCCAATTTTGGGCGATTTTGGAGCTGTTCGAGAGAGGATTTCAACTAGCAACATAAAGGTAAGTTAATTCTACATACTTGAGTTAAATACATAGATTATAGGTAGATTATAACTAGTAAATCTTAGAAATCAAAGATTTAGATGAAAAACCTAGATTTTTATAAAAATGATATTTTAATCACGAAAATAGTTATGGAATTGGGTAAAAAATATATATTTAAGTTCTTGAGATTATGGGTAATGTTTTCATCCGAAAATTTTCAGAATCCGAGCACGTGGGCCCGTGGTGAATTTTAGAAATTTTACCATTTTGGATAAGGTAATTTATTTGATAGATAAATTTCGAATCATTTAGCATATATTAATTTTTTGTATAATATTTGGATAGTTTTGGATTTTACGGCGTCGAATCAAGAATCAACGCGACGTGGTAATCGGAAAGTAGACTTTGAGACGAGGTAAGTCTCTTGTCTAATCTTGTGAGGGAGAAATTACCCCATAGGGATTAAATTGAATATTGTTGTTAATTGCGGGGGCTGCGTACGCAGGAGGTGACGAGAGTCCGTGCGTAGCTACTATAAATGCTAAAGTCCGAGTAGTTTAGGACTCAAAGCATGAATTACTTGTGTAAATTGTATTCCTTGATTAATTAATATTAATTGATATATATGAATATATTGTGAATTGTTAGATAAAGATATTAAAGGATGAAAATCTCATATACTTGATTTTCTGTTAAAATTAATTAATTGTTAAAAAGAAATTGTTCTCCTCTCGAATTTATCTTATAATAAAAATACTCTCCTTCCGGAGATAAATAAGAAAATGTCCTCCTTTCTTGTGGAGTGGGCCAACGCCTCGGCAGGATAGATGCATCTATGGATCGCGCCGCACGTCCATCGGTAGTGTACACGACACTCTGGATCGGTCCGTACGTCCTCGGCAGAAATCGTGCTTAATAATTATAATTACACGATACTTTAATACTTTATTTCAGCTTGCGAAGCTAATTGATAAATTTGAAAATTTATTGAAATTAAATTGCAACTTGTAAAGTTATTTGATAAATTGGAAGTTTTATTGAAATTGCATGATTTTAATTAATAAATTGGAAAATTGTTGCATTTGAAGGATTCTTGTTATTTCTGCTAATTGAATAAAATTATTATTAACACTGTGACCCATGCTGATTTGAATAATTATAATTTATTGCAATTATTATTATTAACCCATAGTAAGTGTCAAAGTCGGCTATCTCGTCTCTACCACTTCGAGATTAGGCTTGATACTTACTGGGTACACGTTATTTTCGTACTCATACTGCACTTGCTGCACATTTTATTGTGCAGGTACATATATGTATAACGGCCTTGTGAGCGCAAAGGTGTGGTTAATAATTGTGGGGACATGGGTGAGCTGCATTCTATATTACGATCTGCAGCTAACAGAGTCTCTTTCAGAGTTATTATATTTTCCTGTCTAATTTGTATTCCGGACAGATGCTGTATTTTATTTTTAATTCCCTAGTAAATGCTCATGCACTTGTGACACCATATTTTGGGAATGGTTGTGAATTGTTTAGAAATTTAGTTGCTAAAAATATTTATTATTTACTCTATGAGTTTTATCTTTACAATTTTATTGAGAAATATTTATTTCAAAAATACTAAAATGGGTAATTAAGTTAATTGATTATGGTTGGCTTTCCTGACAGTGGTGTCCGGCGCCATCACAACCTTTAATTGGATTTTGGGTCGTGACATGTACAGAATATGGGATATTGGGTTGGATAATTTGCTTGGGCCACGATTTGCTTCTAAGAAAATTGGTATTTGGGCTGTTGGAGAAGAAAAGATTTTAGGCAAAAAGATTTAGTATCATCAGGCCCAAAGTAATAAATAACATAGCTAGCCCATCTTTTTCTAAGCTAGCCAACTTTTCTATAAATAATAAATTCGATTCTTCCACAAATAATTCCATAATTCATGACCTTACAACAATTTCAAAATAGTTTGAGTAAATAACTTATAAACATCGTAGCCTGCTTTAGGCGTATTTAAATGAATAATCGTGACTATGGGTACGGTTCCTGTGGCATAGTCATGATACGTAAATCCCAACTCACGTGCGCGTTCACACGACTTAACCACAACTTCAAATAATAATAAAATAAACATTTCATAGATTGCGGGTACATTCGTGGCGTGATTTGCGATGTGTGCAAAAATGACAAGTGCATGACATCGCGACTTGTTTAAATAAATTTCATAAATACTAAAAGTGTTAAAAATAATTAAAAGTGGTTAAAAAGTAAAAAATGCAGAATAGGTTGTAGACATGTAATAAATCAGATAGTTAAGCCAGGTATTAATTGTTAAGCGACTGTGCTAAAACCACGGAACTCGAAAGTGCCTCATACCTTCTCCCGGGTTAATAGAATTTCTTATTCGGTCTTCTGTGTTCGCGGACCATAAATAAGAGTCAATTTTCTCGATTTAGGATTTTAAAATAAATCGGTGACTTGGGACACCATAACAATTATTCCAAGTGGCGACTTTGAATTAAATAAATAATTTTCATTTCGATTAATGTCACTTTATTTGGAAAAACTCCCCTATCCCCCGGGAAAAAGGAGGTGTGATAGCTCTGCGACTCTGCTGGGGAACAAGAACCTAGAATCTCTGATTCAGGGTTCAGAATTCGAGTTTAGATGACTTTTATACTTGGCTTTTGTTTATTATCTGATTTTTACGTGTTTGAGCCTAATGCGCTAAATGCCACTTTTTACCGCTTTGATATTTTGTGAACTGTATATAAATTGTTACGAAAACCCTTCTTCTCTCTCAGTCTTCTAAATATTCTGAGAAGCGTGCGCTTCGTGTGGCTTCTTTTTTGTTAGAGTCATACCTTTATTTTAGAACGAGGATCGGACAAGTTGCAAAGTCGGTGAAGCTTCTATATTCCCGGTATGCTGCCCCCCTCGGCTCGAGTTGTCCGCTTGGGTAAGCCGGGTCTAGAACAATACACCCATGATTTAAACTTAGAATGACATAACCTCATGCCGAATCCCTAGTAGGTACATTTGTTTGTATCACGTGCATTTGACTTTGGGGACTCGACACAGGGGTTGGGTCTGTCTAGGACAGGTGTACCAAAATCAAAAGACTATCATGATGCATTGTTACGTGCTACTTGTGCATTTATTTGCTTTGGCTTATATGTTGACCGGTTTCTAGAATAGGGAAAGAAAATCAAGAAAAACCAAGAGTGAGGTAGAAAAGAAAAATGCCCGATTTTGAAAATTTCAGTATTCAAAATATCCCGAAACTCTACAGAAAATTTGAAAAAAAAGAAGAAGAAGTCATTTCAAAATAAGTCATATTTTCCTGTGCGTCAAAACTTACCAAACTACGCAGGTCTGATTCTCACCGGATGTGAGATACGTAGGCAAACCTCATCGGTTCCGGCTCCAATTTTTTTAAAATCCAATATTTTTCTTTAATTTCTTCTTTAGAAGTCTTTCCTTAGAGAATCCCAAATAACTAAAATTTTAAAACCAAAAATATTTTCTTTCTTTTTAGAAGTCTTTCATTCGAAAAAGAAAATCAAATCAAAATCCAAAAATATATTTTTTTATTTTTCTTTCCTTCTTTAGAAGTCATTCTCCGAAAAAATATAAATCTAATTTCATGAAAAAAAAATCTTTCTTCTTTAGAAGTCTTTGTTTTCAAAAATTCTCAAAAAGTAAAAAACAAACAAATCGAAATCCAAAAATATTTTCTTTCTTCTTTATTAGTCTTTCTTTCGGATTTTTTTTAAAAGAAAGAAAAAGAAAAAAATTAAAATCCAAAAGAAAAAGAGTTAGTTTATTTCCTTTATTCCTGATCTTTCCTCGAACTACGCAAGATCTGATTCATGCGGCGTCATGATACGGAGAAAATCCCCATCGGATTCGATCATAGCCAATAAATAAATCGAGTGAAAAAAAAGAGAAGAAAGAAAAAGAAATAAAGGAGTGACAAAAATAACAAAGAAAAACAAAGAGCAAAAAACAACCAAAAGAAAAAAGCAAGAGTGAAAAAAATCCAAAAAGAGAACGCTTTGTCCAATTTGAAAATAAAAATCGCGAAAAGTTTCCGTGAATATGCTATCAAATGCCGCGAGCAAGCCGCCAGGGTAAAGCCTCCAATGGACGAAGCATAAATGGTTACGGTTTTCCTACATGGCGGACTACTTCCAGAACATGATGTCTGCTATGGGTAGACCGTTCGCCGAGGCTATCAAAATTGGGGAGATGGTCAAAAATGGTTTAAAAACGGGCCGAATCTTGAGTCATGCTGCCTTTAAGGCCACATCACATGCCGTTCAGAGTGGTTCAGAGGGTTTGATGAACAGAAATTGGAGAGATGAGGAATTTGATCCGGCACTGAAGGTCATTGCAGCAATTACCGAGACTGAAGAAAAGCCAAAAAACGGTCGCCAGGCCTGAAAGTTCCCCATCATACGGGATTTTCGGTAGCCAGTCTTGCTATCCTTTCTGCGTCCGGATTATCTCAGGGTGTGATTCGGATGTTTTACTTTACTGTCTTACTTTCATATGTAAACCCTTCTATCTTTAAAATTCAAAAAAAAAAAATCAAATGAAATTAATATTTCATTGCCCAAGAATGTCTCTTTTCTTAATTTTGTCACTTTTTCTAATTCACTTTTCAGTTCTGTTAGTGCAGATTGTAATAACATGACATGCTTGCAGACTTCATGCCTAGATCCTAAAATGCTGCCAGACCTCGAAATAATGAATCAAGAAGCAGAATGTTTTGAAGACAAGGCTTGTAAGAAAATAAACAAAAAATTGGAATGAAGTTGAGATTCCCTCTCTTCGGATAATTGTTGAAGTCGCGATTGAGGATAAAGATTGGGTCTAGAACTGATTGGAATAATTGACACTGATTAATGAAAAATGATTGACTGTAATTTGCCATGGGCAGTTGTACCAACAAAGAATGGCCCGTATCTATGACAAGAAAGTGAGGCCTGGAAAATTTGAAGTGGAGCAACTCGTTCTGAGACGTATTCTCCCGCATCATGAAAAAGTCAAAGGAAAATTTGCTCCTAATTGAAAATGTCCATACATTATAAGAAGAGTGTTGCTGAAGGGAGCGTTCTATTTGGGAGACATCGAAGGAAATGATCCTGAGACAACTGTCAATGCAGATACGGTCAAAAGGTATTACGTTTGACTACTTTCACATCTTTAACATGCTCCGATTTGGATGACGAAAGCTTTCTTTCTCACTATTCAAACACTACAAATCCTTTGCAAAACCGTTGAGCTGGTTCCCTTTCTTTGATTATCCTCTTTGGAACCTGAAAGTGTTATAAAAAAAAAGCAAAATAAAAATTAAAAAAAAGAAAAAAGAAAAAAAAGGAAAAACAAAAGAAATCAGAAACAAAGTTTCTTGAACTACGTTCGACTTGATTTCGAAAGGATACGTAGGCAGTCTCTCTCTGGGGTTCAGTCACGCCAAAACAAAAATTCAAATTCTTCCAAAAGTGAAACTAGGGCAGATATTATAATGGTTCGGCGATGGTTTCGCCTGAAAGGTTCCAAAGTTGTAATTCAATCCAAATTATTTTTACCCCAAATCCTGTCCAAGTCCTTCCGATCAATCGGCAAAGAGGTTCAAAATGGGATGATACAGTTACTTGGATCTGATGCAATCAAATGAGAGAAATTAAAATGAGAGCGTCTTGTTAGTGAAAACTCGCAAAAAGCACTATAAGGCGATGGTGAGAAGAGAAATGAGAGAGGTCAGTTGGTGAAAACCCGCAAAGGGCACCACTGATCGAAAAAGAAGATTCCCATAGTTTTTGGCATCGACACAGTACAAAAGGCATGTCGTGTTCATTGAAGTCCGCATGTACTCCAGATAAGTCCTTCTTCCCTTTCCCTGAAAGGGATATCTCTTGTCTTGATTCATTTGTCCATTCCATTGTTTGTTTTTCTTTGAATCCCTTTTGGTCTAACTCTGTTCCAAAACTAAGGCAAAGAAGGGATGGCAAGACTGATTTACAAGGCCTTCGTTTGATACAAGCTAATATATGCAAAAGGCACCCAGCCTTGGCAGGGGCATCAAGTTGACCCCGACTGGCCATAGTAGTCAATGCTTCGCAATCAAAAAGCTCTCAAAAGAAGAAAATCGAATTGAAGTGCCTATGAGGGCGAAATGAAATTGAAAAGGTTTAGTCCCATGTGGCTAACTGTCATGGAAAAGTGTGAAAAGCCAAAGGTTCCCCAACGCTTTGAAATTGAAAGCTTTGGAAGAAAGAATGTCAAATGCCCACAAAGGCAAAACAAAGATTGAAAAGGTTAGGTCCCATGTGACCAGCCGTCATGGTAAAGTTTTGGAAAAGCCAAAGGTTCCCCAACGCTTTGAAATTGAAAGCTTTGGAAGAAAGAATGTCAAATGCCCACAAAGGCAAAACAAAGATTGAAAAGGTTAGGTCCCATGTGACCAGCCGTCATGGTAAAGTTTTGGAAAAGCCAAAGGTTCTCCGGGGCTAAAAATTAAATTGGTCTCTAGGAAACAACCAGTTGCAGTTGAAATCATCATTAAAGAAGCCGGCTAAGATCAAGCGGTTAAAACACTCAAGGCCGTAAAACCAACCACCGTTTCAAACTAACAATTGTTCTTTGTTTGTAAACATGAAACATGTGCAATCCAAAGGCAACCCTGTAAAAAGCAGGTGCAACCAAAAAGCAATCACACAGAGACTGAAATAGCTCTATAGCAACAACCACTCAAACAAAAAGGGGAAGTCTTCTCCTTTACTCATTCTCTTAATAAAAATAAAAAAGAGAAAAAGAAAGTTCAAAATCACGGTAGTATAGTCTCTCTAATCCCTAGCTGCATTTTTCAACATAGGGTCACCACTCCCTAGTTGATATTATTTTAGAAGTGTCATCATTTTGTTGGTTCCAGTATGCCTCGTTTGGAGGAAGGGGTTCCTTTAGTAGAGGTAATTATATCATGCCAATCTAGTCAGCACTCCAGGTTTGTAGTGGTACTTCAGGTGGCCATGGTGGTAATGGTCCTCGTTCTGGGCAACCATCATTAAGTGCATCTCTAGCTCCCATCCATGCACCTCTGATAGGAGCCTCTATAGTGGTGATTCGGGTCACCAAGGATAACCTTATACCAATAACTACATGGGGTGAAGTACTGCTTCTAGTGTGGGGATACGAGGCATTACAGGAGGTATTGCCCGAGATTTCAAGGTGGAGCACAACAAGGTAGCTAGGCCATTATGCTAGTGCAAGTTACGACACCACCAACTCAGCCAGCTAGGGGAGGGGGTCAGCCAGTCATAGATGGAGGTCATCTAGGTAGAGGTGGAGGCCAGTCAGTGAGAGGCCATCCTAGAGGCCACGCAGGTTGGAGAGGCTCAACCCCATTGTTATGCATTTTCGGTAAGCCTAAGGCTGAGTCGTCCAATGTAATCGTCACAAGTATTATCTTAGTGTGTTATAGAGATGATTCAGTGTTATTTGATTCAGATTCTACTTATTCTTATGTGTCTTCATATTTTACACTGCACTTGAATATGCCTCGTGATTCTCTTGATATTCCTATTTCTATGTCTATGCTGATTGGGAATTCTACAGTAGCAGTTCGAGTGTATCGGTGTTGTATTTTTACTATTAATAGTTTTGATACCATGGTCGATCTCTTATTGTTGAATACAATGGATTTTAAGGTTAGTCTTGGCATGGATCAGTTGTCTCCATATCATGCTATCTTGAATTATCACACCAAGACTGTGACTTTAGCCATGTTGGGGTTGCCTAGATTAGAGTGGAGAGAGACCCTTGTCTATTCTATGAGTATGGTGGTTTCATTCTTGAAGGCTCAACGTGTGGTTAAGAAGGGGTGCTTAGCATACCTAGCTTACAATTGAGATTCAAGTGCAGAGGTTCCTTCTATAGATTCAGTACCGGTCGTGAGGGAGCTTTTGGAGGTGTTTTCGACGGATTTTTCCGGCATGCCACCTGATAAGGATATTGATTTCTGCATTGAAGTGGTTCTAGGAACTCAGTCTATTTCTATCCTAACATACCATATGGCTCCAGCTGAGATGAAAGAATTGAAAGAGCAGTTGCAGGATTTGCTTGATAAGGATTCACTAGACCGAGTGTTTCTCCTTGGGGTGTGTCGATATTGTTTGTGAATAAGAAAGATGATTCTATGAGGTAGTGCATTGTTAATCAGGAGTTGACAAGGGTACCCTTAAGAACAAGTATTCATTGCCTCATATTGATGATTTGTTTAACTAGCTTTAGGGTGCCAAGGTATTTTCCAAGATTGATTTGAGATTTGGCTATGATTAGGTGAAGATTAGGGCTTCTAATTCCCCTAAGACAACTTTTAGGAATCGCTATGATCATTATGAGTTCTTGGTGATGTCATTTGGGTTGACTAATGGCCCAACAACTTTTATGGATTTGATGAACCGAGTGTTCAAGCCTTATTTGGGATCCTTCATGATTGTGTTCATTGATGATATTCTGGTTTACATGTTTAGTAGGAAGGAGCATGAACAACACTTGAGAGTAGTACTTCAGACTTTGAAGGATCGTTAACTTTATGCCAAGTTTTCGAAGTGAGTTTTGGTTAGACTCAATTGCATTCTTGGGTCATGTTGTGTGTAATGATGGTATAAAGGTTAATCCTAAGAAGATTGAGGCGGTATAGAATTGGCCTAGACCTAATTAAGCTACAGAGATTCAGAGTTTCTTGGGTTTGGCAGGTTAGTATTGTCGCTTTGTTGAGAGATTTTCATCTATTGTAGCTCCATTGACCAAGTTGACTCAGAAGGGTGCTCCTTTCAAATAGTTTAATAAATGTGAGAAGAGCTTTTAGAATCTCAAGACTGCTTTGACTACAGCTCCAGTATTGGTATTGCCCACGGGTTCGGGGCCTTATACTGTGTATTTTGATGGTTCGTGTATTGTTGGTTCAGTGTTGATGCACGATGGTAGGGTGATTTCCTATGCATCTCGTCAGCTAAAGACTCATGAGAAGTATTATCCAGTTCATGATTTAGAGTTGGCATCTATTGTACACGCGCTCAAGATTTGGAGGTACTACTTGTACGGTGTGTCATGTGAGGTCTACATTGATCATCGGAGTCTCCAGCATTTGTTCAAGTTGAAGGATTTGAATTTGAGGTAGTGGAGGTCGTTGGAGTTGTTAAAAGACTATGATGTCACTATCTTATATCATCTGGGAAGGCTAATGTGATAGCTGATGCCTTGAGTAGAAAGGTGGAGAGCATGGGCAGTTTGGTATTTACTCATACTAAGGTGAGGCATTGGCTATGGATGTTTAGGCTTTTGCTAACAAATTGTTGGGATTAGATATTTCTAATCCGAGTAGAGTTCTTGCTTGTATGGTGACGCATTTATCTTTATTGGAGTGCATCAAGGCTCGTCATTTTGATGATCTCCATTTATTAGTATTGAAGTACGTGGTGCTGCGAGATAGTGCAAAGAAGGTTATGATTGGATATGATGGTTATATACAGCTTTAGGGTCGGATTTGTGTTCCGAATATTGATAGCTTGAGGGAGTTGATTCTTGAGGAGGCTTATAGTTCGAGGTATTCTATTCATCTGGTTGTCACGAATATGTATTGTGACTTGAAGAAACATTATTGGTAGAGGAAGATAAAGAAAGACATTTATGGGCATGTTTCACGATGTATTAATTGCCAACAGCTGAAGTATGAACATCAAAAACCAGGTGGTATGACTTAGAGGTTGGTTATAACAGAGTGAAAATGGGAGCGCATGACCCTGGACTTTGTGGTAGGATTACCACAGACTTTGAATAAGTTTTATGCCATTTGGATCATTGTGGACAGATTCACCAAGTCCGCATATTTCATTCCAGTGATGACTTCCTACACTTCAAAGAGATTGGCTCAAATCAACATCAGAGAGATTGTTTGCTTGCACGGTGTTACCATTTCTTCCATTTCAGATGGTGACACTCAGTTTACATCGCTCTTTTGGAGAGCTGTGTAGCGAGAATTGGGCATACATGTAGAGCTCAGCACAACAGTTTACCCACAGATGGATGGCCAGTCCGAGCAGACTATTCAGATCCTTGAGGATATATTAAGGATCTATGTTATTGATTTTGGATGCCATTGGGAATAGTTTCTACCATTGACGGAGTTTGCCTACAACAACAACTATCAGTCCTACATTCAGATGGCGTCGTATGAGGCATTATATAGTAGACGGTATCGCTCCCCTGTTGGTTGGTTAGAGCCTAGTGAGGCTAGGATGTTGGGTATAAATTTGGTTAATGATGTCTTAGATAAGGTGAAGTTGATTCAGGATTGTCTTCGGATAGCGTAGAGTAGGCAAAAGAGTTATATGGATAAGAAGGTCCGTGATGTGACTTTTATGGAGGGAGAGAAGGTACTTTTGAAAGTTTCGCGTATGAAAGGCATGATGAGATTTGGGAAGAGGGGCAAGTTGAGCCCGTGGTTTATTAGCCCATTTGAGATCTTAGAGAGAGTTGAAAAGGTTGCTTATAGGCTTGCATTACCTCCCAGCTTAGAAGAGGTTGATTCAATATTTCATGTTTTCATGCTTTGGAAGTATCATGAAGATAGTTGGCATGTTCTGGATTTCAACATGGTATAGCTTGATGAGAATCTATCTTATGAAGAAGAGCCGGTAGCCATTGTAGATCGGCAGCTTCAAAAGTTGAGCTCTAAGGAAATCCATTCTGTAGTGTTTTGGATAGGGAAACCGACTAAGGAGGCTACTGGGGAGTCCGAATCCGATATGAGGAGTAGATATCTGCATCATTTTCCAGTTCAGGTATATTTCTATATCAGCTTGAGGACGAACGCTTCTTTTAGAGCGGGATAATGTAATGACCCGATAGATCGTTCTAATTCTAGATTTTCATTTCGTGATTTTAGACATAGAATAGCTTCATTTAATGTTTATGACTTGTTTACATGGTTCGTTTTGATTTCCAAAAAGTTTAGATGTATTTTGGTGAAGAAATCTTGATTTTAGAGCTTTGATATTGTTGGAGTTGACCACAGTCAACAATCTTGGTAAATAACCTCGGATCGGTATTTTGAAGATTCTAATAGGTTCGTATGATGATTTTAGACTTTTACTTATGTTTGGTTTGGGTACCAGGTGACCCGAGATCGTTTCGACGCTTATAGTTGAAAGTTGGAAAATTTGAACTTATGAACTTATGAATATGTTGATTGATGGTTGATTCTTGATTTTTGAAGTTATTTTGATGTTTTGAGCTTACGAGCGAGTTTATGTAAGGGTTATACACGTGTTTGGATGTTTGTAGTGGGATTCGAGGGGCTCGGGTGAGTTTCGGGTTGATTTTTGCTTATTTCTACACAAAATTACAGCAACTGAACTGTTGTTGGTGTGATGTGCATCGCGAATGCGGATCTTGTCTCGCATTTGTGAAGGGATATTAGATTTGGGGAGGATTTACTCTACGCGAACGCGATGTCCTGGGGGGAGCTGGCTTTCGCGAATGTGGTGGCCCCTATGCGAACGCGTAGGCTTCTGGGTTTTTGCGGACCGGGTGAATTTCTTCATCGCAAACGCGGAGGATTGGGGCAAAACAACCTTTGCAAATGCAGAGAATCCTTCGCAAACGCAATGGTTTGTGGACCATTTCCCTTCGCGAACATGAGATGTCCCGCGTACGCGAGACATGCTCCTCGAATGCAAAGAGCACCTAAGGCCAGACATATAAATGGATGAAAATCAGTATTTAGCCACTTTTCACTATTTTTGAGACCTAAACCATAGATTTGAGAGATTTTTGAGAGGAGTTTTTACCTCAACTTTAAATGTTAGTAATTTTAACTTAGTTTTCATAATTTCCCATCGATTGTGAGCTTTAAATCTAGGAGTTTTAAGTGTAGGAATTGGGGTTTGCGAAAAAAACTTAAGAGAGCTAATTTTGGGGATTTGGACCTCGATTTAAGATCCGATTTTGATATAAATCATATATTTGGACTTGGTAAAGAATGGAAAATCGGGGTTTGGTCTTGATTTTGGATTTCGACCAAGTGGGCCCGAGTTGACGTTTTTGTTGACCTTTTCAAATATAATAAAAATTGAATCTTGTTAATACTAGGGTAGTTTTTAAAGCTTATTTTAACTTATTTGAGTATTAATTGACAAGATTCGAGTTATTTGGAAGCTTGTAATAAAGGAAAAGCGGTATAGGAGAGTTGATTTGTTCCAAAAAGAAGTAAGTATCATGATTAACCTTGAATTGAGAGAATTGTGATATAATTGGGTCTATTTGGTACATGATCTATGTGTTGGGGGTGGCATATATGCAAGGTGACGAGTGTATATGTGTTGGCATGGGTTAAATCATGCGGAAAGAACTAGTTTATTTTATACCTTTACTTGCTTTGTCATGCCTTTACTCTCTACATGCCTATACTTGCTTTATCATGCCTTTACTTGTTAATTCCCTTACTTGGCATATGACTTTACTTGTTACATGCCCTTACTTGTCCTATGTATTTACTTGATTCATGCCTTTACTTGTCTCATTCTTTTACTTGCTTTATGCCTTTATTTGTTTCATGTCTTAATCTCATATTCTATATTGGATTGTGTGACTACCAGATTGTGCACTTATTAATGACTTGTTAGAGTCCTTGTTGAGATATTTGAGTGAGGCGAACTTTTGGATATTGGTTTTTCTATCACATTTATTTTTCTTTGGTGAATTATGCGTATTTGTTCTCTTTTAAGTTATGTTGTGAATTATTTTATCCTTGGTTGCTTGTTGGGTGTTTCCACATGAATTGATATGTTGGATCAGATTTCCACTGCAACATAGTATTAAGATTGGACCTGGTGCATGCCGTACAATATGGCCATGGGATCGGGTAGCAGTCACAATAGTTTTGTGTGTGTTGGATCGCGTTGTACGCCACAACATATATATTATGAATTTGATGTTGACTTGTGATATTGTCCTCCCTTGTGGTTGGCTATGTCGTTCCCGAATATTGTTTTGTCTCCATTGATTTGAGCTTCTGAGAAAGGTTTTGGTTGTCTATTTTGAGAAACATGGTTATTACTTTTTTTATTGCATTCTTTTACTATTATCCGTCTATAATCATGTTATTATTATTAGTGTCTTTCTTATTATTTCTATTGCTCATTAACTATATAGGTTTATATAGTAAGTATCTTATCATAGTCTTATCACTACCTCGTCGAGGTTAGGCTCGGTACTTACTGAGTACATTAGGTCAATTGTACTCATACTACACTTTTGCACTTCTTGTGCAGATTCTGGTGCGGGATCTAGCAGTGTTCATAGGGGACCATAGCTTGGATTAAAGAGTATAAATAGGGTTTTTAGGTAGTAACTTAAGATAGTGCATTTTAGAGATTTAGACCTCGATTTGAGATCAGATCTCAAAACTAATCACATATTTGGACTCAGGGATGAATGAGTAATCCAAATTCTGTCTTGATTTTAGATTTATACCAAGTGGGCCCGAGTTAACTTTTTGTTAACTTTTCAAAATATGGTAAAGATCGAACCTTTTTAGTATTAGGAGGATTTCTTAAGCTTATTTTGACTTATTTTAGTATTATTTGACTAGATCCGAGTTGTTTGGAGCCTTATCCTAAAGGGAAAGCATTATTGAAGAGTTGATTTGTTCAAAAAAGAGGTAAGTATCTTAGTTAACCTTGATTTGAGGGAATTAGGTTGTGTTTGGATCTATTTGCTACGTGGCTGTATGTGTTAGGGGCGGCGTATATGAATGGTGATAAGTGTAATGTGTTTTCCATGGTTAAAACATGCGGGTAGATCTAACCTTTCTCATGCCTTGTTTGGTTCATATATTCTTTCTCCTATGTTTTAGATAGTTCATTAACTTACTTGCTTATTCATATACATCCTAGTACTATATTTAAGATTTATTGAGATATTTAGACATTACGGTTCTTGAAATGCCGGTTTATCTATTGGTGCAAAGGTTATGATTATCTCTTACACGGTGTATTATGCTTGATCACTCTCCTTGATGTTATTTATGCTTTTCACCTTACTTGGTATTGATTTACATATGCTTGGTAAGGATGAGTGGTTATGCACAACGGGTGATTCCGTGCTGTGAGGATGAGTGGTTATATAAGACAAGTGTTTTCGTGGTGTAAGGATGAGAGATATTGCACGACGGTATTTTCATTTTTCGTGCAATGAGGATGAGTTATATATGCACGACGAGTATTTCCATGATAGGTGATATGATATATTTTACTCATTCCTTTTGTTACGCGGACTTACGGACTCAGCCATGTTATTTCATGGTTATCGTTTTATCCTTTTGGATTTGAGTTGTGGAGACAAGTTTGGATGTTTATCTGAGAAACGTGATTGTTATTTCTTTTGGTTGATCACTTTATTATTCCTCACATTTACTCTTATTATTTATCTTGTTATTCTCTTGTTTGTTCTCTTGCTTATTAACTGCACAGGTTTATAAGTAAGTGTTTTGTTCCTAGCCTCGTCACTACCTTGTCGGGGTTAGACTCGATACTTACTTAGTACATGGAATCAGTTGTACTTATACTACACTTCTGCACTTCTTGTAAAGATCCCGGGATTGGTCCCAGTAGAGTCCCCAGAGGTGCTTGCTTGGACATCTAGGTGATTCGAGGTAGTGGTGCATTTCCATCCGCAGGCTCTAGAGTCACCTTCATTATCTCTATTACTGTTAATTTGTATAAGATAATATTGTATTTTATTTCAGACTTTGTATTTAGTATTCGTTAGATCTCATGTACTCTGTGACACCAGTCTTGGGGGTTTATTTAGACTGTATATTAGTTTAGACTTGTTATGCGATTTCAGAGCTTTTACCCTTATTTATGATATTGTGTTGTTAACCGTTTAGTTGTTGTTTCATTGATTATTGTAAATGTGTTCGCTTGCCTAGCAAGTAGGTTATGCGCCATCACGACCCCTTGGTTAGGATTTTGGATCGTGACAAGTTGGTATTAGAGCACTATGTTTCATAAGTCTCACGAGTCATGGGCATGTCTAGTGGAGTTTTGTGTATTGGTATGGAGACGTCTATACTTATCTTCGAGAGGCTACGAGACAAATAGGAAACTTCTCTTTCTTTCTTCCTCCATCATGCGATTTTGTTCTATCCTAAAGTTTGAATCTTTACTCTCCATTCTCTCATAGATGGTGAGGACACGTGTGTCAGCCGCAGCAGAGCATGAGCCAGAGCCCCAGGTTGCAGCCATTATCACGAGTAGAGGCCAAGGTAGGGGAAGAGTGAGGGCCTAGCCTAGAGAACGTGCAGCAACACCTATAACTACCCATGCTCGATCTAGAGCAGTATCAGTCGAGCTGCAAATAGCTCTAGATGGTGAGTAGATTCCCGTTCAGGATAATCCGGTAGGGCTAGCTCAAGTTCTAGAGGGGTTTATTACTATCCTAATGCTTCGGGACACCTTAGTCCGCATGATTGGCCTTATGGAGAGCGTGGCTCAGGTAGGTGTATTTCCTATGGAACCTGCCATTTTTTAGGCTGGGAGAGGAGCTGAGACTCATACCACTCACATTCAGAGTAGATGGTGCAGAGATATCAGATTGCGGGGGGTATTAACAGCCGACATGGTTCATCTTATTAATGCAGTGCAGGCTTAGGTTAGGCCCGCTATGTTTGATGACGCTCGAAGATGATAACAAGTTTTAGAAGTTGCACCTGTCTTATTTT
This sequence comes from Nicotiana otophora, assembly GCA_000715115.1. NCBI lineage: Eukaryota > Viridiplantae > Streptophyta > Magnoliopsida > Solanales > Solanaceae > Nicotiana > Nicotiana otophora. Next base: position 19,087 of record AWOL01S0012623.1, read on the forward strand.
AGTGGTTTGCCTTCAGAGGATGCCCAGGAGCTCTTAGACTGATGTCATGAGATCTTGTAAAATATAGAACTAGTTAAGTCCAATAGGGTTGACTTTACTGTTTTTCAGATGCAGGGTTCGGCCAAGAGGTGGTGAAGACTTGTGAGATGGGAAGACCAGCAAGATCACCTCCCCTTACTTGGGCTCAGGTTTCACAACTTTTCTTGAAAAGGTTCATCCTGCTCACTCATAGAGATGATCTGCATAGCCAGTTTGAGCATCGCAGCAGTGTGGTATTAAAGTCACCCAGTATGAGACTAGGTTGGTTGATTTGTCTTGTCATGTAGCTATCTTGATCCCTACTGCGAGGGAGAAGGTGTGGAGGTTCATAGAGGGGCTTACTTATGGTGTTAGGCTTCAAATTTCTATGGAGGCCGAGGCTGAGACCTCATTTACTCAAGTAATAGAGATTGCTAGGAGGATTGAGTGCATTCATGGCCATGGGAGAGAGGTGATGAGTGACAAGAGTCCTCGTCATTTTTGTAGTTTCAGTGGTGCCTCATCTGGAGGTAAGGAACATTTTGATAGAAGTCATGCTATCAGACCAGTTGAGTCAACACTCCAGGTTTCTCATGGTACTCTAAGAAGCCATGGTACTTATGGTTCATGCCCAAGGAAGTCATTATTTAATGCGCCTCGAGATCCCATCAGTGCGCCTCCGATATAGAGTTTCTATAGTGGTCATTCGGGTCGTCATAGACAACTTCAGGTTCAGCCTGCACATCAGCATGGGGTTGCTACGACTTTGGGGATTTGAGGCATGTAGTGAGGCATTGTCTCAGGTTGCAGAGAGGTGTGTCATAATAGAGTACTCGTGCTATGATTCTGGCACTGGTTGCTTTACACCCGCCCAATAAACTAGGGGTGGGGGTCAGCCAACTAGATGTGGAGTTCATCCAAGTAGAGATCGTCCCAAAGGAGGAGGATGTGTTGGTGGGGCTCAGCCCCATTATTATGTATTTTCGGGTAGGCCCCAGGCAGAGTCATTTGATGCAGCCATCACAAGTATTATCTCAGTCTGTCATAAAAATACTTTGGTGTTTTTCAATTCGGATACTATTTATTCATGTGTCTCTTTATATTTTGCATCGCACTTGAGTATGCCTCATGATTCTCTTGATATTCCTATTTCTATGTCTATACCGGTTGGGGATTCTATAGTAGTTGATCGATTGTACCAGTCTAATGTTATTACTATTAATGATTTTGATATCATGGTTCATCTCTTGTTGTTGGATATGATGAATTTTAAGGTTATTCTTGGCATGCATTGGTTTTCTCCGTATTATGCTATCTTGGATTATCACGCCAAGACTATGACTTTAGCTATGCCAGGGTTGCCTAGACTAGAGTTGAGAGGGACCCTTGGGCATTCTACTAGTAGTGTGGTTCGTTTTTGAAGGCTCGGCACATGATTGAGAAGGGATGTTTAGTGTATTTGGCTTATATCTGAGATTCTAGTGTGGAGTTTCCTTCTATGAACTCAGTACCGGTTGTGAGGGAGTTCCTGGAGGTATTTCTGACAGATTTATCTGGCATGCCACCCGATAGGGATATTGATATCTGTATTTACTTGGTTCTAGGCACTTAGCCCATTTTTATTCCACCATGTATGGCTCCTTATCTTGGATCTTGAACCCATTAGAACCATTCTTGAGAGTCACCCACTCTGTTCTAGTCCTAAATACATAGTCAAATATGCTGAACGACTAGTGCTCCATTAGCATATGAATACTCCAAAAAGTAAAAACCTCATCCTTAAGCAACCGAGTGAATCTCGTCCCTTTACACACTACACCCCACAAGGAACATCAAACATGAGCCATTCCACATCCTCCATATATCAACAACGTCTAACATGTTATGTATCCAACAAATTTCTTGTGCGAATCATCCTTGATGTCATCCTATTTAAGTCATAAATAATCCACATTCGTACCTTAGTCCAAAAACTACAACAATACATGACCATGTGAACCAATCATCGATGGTAGACTCCCCAACTTAGCTTAGCTCCAATCATATCACGCAAGAACCTACAATGAGTTCTCTTCCTTATCTACCATGATCTCGCATTGTTACTCAGTAGAATTTCTCACAAGCTCATGTTGCACTAACCATAACACATCCCAAATTATCCGCCTAAATGCACACTCAACCTTGGGAAAGTCATGTCATCCTCCTCAAGCGATCCAGACTCACACCGTAGAACATATATTCCACTAGATAAAAGGTAAAATCTTTATAAGAACCTCATAAGAAATTATACAATCTCCAACCTTCTCACATGAGATACCCCCACTGTGAAACCTCATATCAACATCTTGCTATGACCTTTCCATGGGTACAAACACTTCTCAATCAATTAATACATTCGAGCCCATACTCGTCCAGATGCTATAAGAATCTGCTTCATTCCATCAATGAACAACTGAGTGATCCATCAATACATCCAAAACTCGAGACTATATTTCACACCAAGATGATTATCAAGCATTCATATTCCATTTTATCTCAAGCAAAAGCCCATCTCATCATAATTGAACTCTTGAAATATAAGAATTCATCACCAGAATAAAATATACAAACTTAGTCATTTGTCCACAATGACCAGAATAACATCAAATTTTCTCGAGATCCGTGTCAACTCTACCACACAAAATTCATACTGATACGCTCATGCTTCCCCTCCGGTACAACCATCTTTCCAAGTAACCGACTCAATCTCTGACGCTCATACTTGACCTACGGACAATTCAAACACCGCGAGACATGTCAACTAATGTCCTTCTTCATTATCTACCACCAATAATGCTGCCTCAAACTATGATACATATCCTAGCACTCGAATGAATAGAATACCGCATACTATGGACTACCTCCTTAGCACCACCACACAACATCGTGTCCCTAAGGACAAGAAAATAAAGATCATCACACTGATGAGTTTTGATGCACTCAAACAAGGACGATCGTGCAACCACAAGCAAAACCTCTACTAGATACAGAGATATCTAATCTCACAAATCTATAAGCCAAGGCCTGAACATCCATAGACAAATGCCTCCCTTCCCTTGGAATAAATGCCAAACTATCCATACTCTTTATTGCCTCAAATTCAAATCTTCCTGCCTGAACAATTGCTAAACACTTCGATGGTCAGTATAAACCTCTCATGACACTCTATATGAATAATGCCCCCAAGTCTTAGTACATGCACAATAAATGCCAACTCCAATCGCGAACCGGACAATCATTCTTAGGGAGCTTTAGTTGCCGTGACACGTAAGCAATTACCCTACAATTCTACACCAACACTACGCCAAAACTGGCGCGTGAAACATCACAACACACTGTATATGACCCTAAACCTATGGGCAACACCAACATCGGGGTTGCTATAGATGGAAAACCCTTTCATAAAGAGACGATAGTAGTATGCTCTCATAACACAGGGGGAAATAAACCCACACCATATTTGCAATAACATCACTGCTCGCCGGTGCCCAACCGATATCGAGTACTCAATATCTCATACGGATGAATAAAAAGGAACTTAAGATATATGCTTCAAGTCAAAGTAAAGTCGCACGATAAGGAATCAAGAAATAGAAAGTTCCTAAAGTCTTATAGCCTCTCGCAGATAGATACTGACGTCTCGGTATCAATCCACAAGACTCTATCAGGCTTGTATGTAATTATTGAGGCCTTTAGAACCTGGCTCTGATACCAATTTATCATGACCCAAAATCTTACCAAACGATCGTGATAGCACCTAACCGGCTTGCTAGGCAAACCAACACTTAATAATAATAATATAATCCATTTATTAAGCCATTAATTATGATATAAATAACAATGTGGAATGAATTTTCAAATCAATATCATAAGTACAAAATCAAAGACAGGGTCTATGCTTGACCAAAACTGTTTAACAATGCCCAAAGTTGATTTTACTACATCATGAACATCTAATGAGAGCAACTAGAATCAACTGAACAAATACATCCGTCTACAAAAAAATACCTAAATAGAAATAGAAAGGTAGGGAAGGGGACTCCAAGTGCTGTGGATCGGATCAAGTAAAACAGCTCACCACGAACTACCTATAACACTCCTAGCTCAATGGATACGTCAAACACTGATCTCAGAACCTGCACAAAATATGTAGAAGTATAGTAATAGCGAGGGGGGTCAACTCTGACACCTACTAATAGTCAAATAATGAGATAAATCATGCATCGGGTACGAGATAAGACACGATATCATTAAATAATAAATAAAATCTATATACATAGTTCATACGAAATTTAGGCAATGTTTAACAGATATAGGAAATCAAATCAGGTGCCATAACCTCAACCCTCGCATAAAGACATCATACATGTCAACGACATTTATATAAATCAGTCGCATGAGTCTATGATATGTACATATGCATGCTCAGGATCTCTTTCTTAATACCTCATAAAACAATATATGTGCTTTACACATGCCACATGTCCAACAAGCACTGCCAATCCCGGTGCCTACGCTCACAGGCCCCAAAGTAACATGGGTAATTACCTGACTCCGGAAAGATGAATCTATATCCAAGCATAGATCATTTTATCTTTAATTATCATTAATCAATCATTGCGGTGCGCGACCCATTTCAATCACAATACCATCAACTATCGATAATTAACATCTGCTCACATTGTCCGTGATGCCAAATTCCTCAACTTTCCACGACATCCACTCTCTAGCTCATGCATATGTATATATAAAAATATAATTAAGAAGCATAAACAAATAACTATAATATGGAAAAAAGCTCATAGAGCTAAAAGATGGCTATGGCTAATCATGTAATTTGATTTATCACGACTGCTCAATAAGCAAATTGTCACGACCCCAAATTTTCTCCGTAGAATGTCGTGATGACACCTAGTCTCTAAGACTAGGTAAGCCTATCAATGCGGAATAATAATAAATATCTTAAAACATAAATTACAGTTCAAACAATTTCAACTCCCAAAACCCGGTAGAAATAACTCACAAGCTTCTAAGAATTTATTCTCTATGTCGCTACTGAGAGGGAGAAGGTGCGAAGGTTTATAGACAGACTTGCTTATGGTATTAGACTCCAAATGGCTAGAGAGGCCAAGTCTGAGACTCCATTTACCCAAGTGGTTAAGATTGCCAAGAGGATTGGGCGCATTCTTGTCCAGGGGAGAGAGGCGACATCTAACAACTAGCTGCGGCAATGTGCTTATCATCATCTCTAAAGGGTACCAAAGCCATTGATCCCATAATTTCATCATCATCCGCATCCTCATTATCAGATTCTTCGTTAGTGTTTGCATCCTCAGATGGATGAACGGGACTGCCTGGTGCTATGCCCAACATCTTCTTGGAAGAACTGGAGAGATCACTTCGCAATTGCGTGCGCTCATCGTCTGACACCCCAAGTTTGCTCATAATAACATTGAGGGGTTTGTAAAGATACCTGTTGAAATTTTCGTCCCTCTCATTCCTAGCAGCTTGGGTGAGCTTGGATGTGGGTTCTAGCATGGATGTGATGTCTAACAATGCTGTGGGTGCCTCAACTACCTCATCATAGCCAGGGTACTCTGGTACCCCACGAGAAAGCATGTATTGTGTTAAGGTGTTGCCAAAAAAAAACCTTTTTATCCTTCCTCCAAAACGGATGCGGGTCATCTCCCTAAGCATGAGCTCACCCACATTTATGGGGTGCCCGGTCATCAAAAAGTAGATCACGCACACTCGAGCTCGAGTGCACTCAGTATTGTGTTCAACGGGCATTAATCTACCTTGCACAAAGTTTTGCCAAACCTTGGCCGTTTTGTTGAAGTCGAAACAGAGCATTTCAAGGTGAATATTTCCCTTAGTGCGCGTCCATTTTGCATTAGAATCAACGCCAAAAAGTGTGTGATGTATTGCTTGGTAGCTTGGACTTTTGACGAAAATTTCAAAGCCTTTGTGGATTAGGACTATCAAATCCCAAAAAATTATACAAGGCTCCCCTATCCATTGGAATCTCCTTTCCTCTGACCCACGACATGTCATTTTTCTCGTTCCAGTTGGCACATAACTTTCTTACCATGCTGAGATTTGCCGGGCCCGGACATTCGAGGAGCTTATCCATCTTCTTTTCAATCAATGTAGCAAGTACATCTGGGAAGTTTCATTCTAAAGCTTTCACATTTATTCCCATTTCAGACACATATCTCCCATATGGAACAAAAGTATCATGTCATTTGATGGCATCATCCCGAACGAGTTCCACTCGAGGCCGTGGTGGCCTCGTAGACCCGCTAGCCTATTGCTTTCCCTTGGCTTGTCGGGAGGAGCTCTCGCCTTGCTTGCGTTTCTTTGGAGGGGGAGCAGTAGTGGAGGACTTCCCCACCCCTTTTCCTTTAGCGACATCGTCACGAGCCATAACAACCTACATATGATAAACACAAAGATGAGAATGAATCCAAAGATGTTGCCTAAGGCCATCGTGAGAGGCAAGATGACCCCACACTTAAAACCTAAGGCTATGTATAAGCGAATCATAATATTGATTCAATGTGCACCAATGTGTCATCACAAGACTATAGGTACTCAGACTTCCCTATGCCATAAAATTCACTTAGTCTAACATGGCCGTAACTTAACTATAGTGCGNTCACAAGACTATAGGTACTCAGACTTCCCTATGCCATAAAATTCACTTAGTCCGCAAATGTGCCCCTTCCTTTGCATTTGCGGACATACCTGACACTCCCAAAATGGGCTTCTATGCCACCTGTTCCGCTTCTGCGGCTCCGCACCTGCGCCCAAATTTCGTAGGTGCGGTCATACCAGATCTCAACCAAAAACTAGCATTAACCAACATGACTCAAAATGATCTGAAACCCATCCGAAACTCACCCGAGCCCCTCGGGAGCACATCCGAATATACCAACAAGTACAAAAATATAACACAGACCTACTCAAGGCCTCAAATTATGCATAACAACATCAAAACCACAAATCGCACTTCAAATCAAACTTAGTGAACTTTTGAACTTTCAACTTCCAAAACTCGTGCTGAACCATATCAAATCAACTCGGATGACCTCAAATTTTGCAAACATGTTTAAAATGATATAAAAAACCTATTCCAATTCCTAGAACAATAATCCGAACATGATATCATCAAAGTCAACTCTCGGTCAAACTTATGAACCTTCCAAACCTTCAAATTGCCAACTTTAGCCAAATAGTGCCGGAACCTTCTAGAAACATCCAAATGCAAATCCAGACATATGCCCAAGTCCAAAATTACTATTTGGACCTAAAGAAATCATCAAAACTCCGATCCGAGGTCAAATACACAAAAGTCAAACTTGGTCAACTCTTCTAACCTTAAAGCTTCCTAGTTGAGAATCATTCTTCCAAATCATTCCTGAATCACCCGAAAACCAAAACTGACGATACACACAAGTTATAATACATCATACGAAGCTACTCATACCCTCGTACCATCGAACAGAATGAAAATGCTCAAAGCGACCGGTCGGGTTGTTACATTCTCCCCTACTTAAATATACGTTCATGCTCGAACGTGCCAAGAGTCATTCTAGAGCCATCAAATCAGTGCATAAGCTCACCATGCACATACCCATGGGTGGTCCCATATCACCCAATCCATATAAGCCTGACAACACAATCTAACTGAAGATCCTTACTTTAACCTTAATCCATAGGCCTTAGAATCAAATCTCCAACATCCGGAATCCATTACAAGACTTGTTTTTTGCATCTGAACACTGCGCAAGGCTGAACAAGATATATCAAGCCATAACCATACCCCAATGTGTAATCATATGATATACTTCATAACTCAGGCACTCACAACAATAACTTCAAGCCACAATAGCTGCCCCAAAACAACCCGGTACCGGTAACAAACCTCACCTAAACTAAAATCTTGTTCTGAACCTTTGTACTCTGCCATTGATGAAAGAAGCACGCAAATACTCATAAACACTCATCAAATCAACAAGTCGTGGAGCTCCCATGCCCGATAAGACCTATAGCCAAAATCTAAGCTGACTAGTGACGTTATTTTTTCCAACATACCCTTAATCAAATCTGATAGCATTCATTCCAGGTCCAATAACCTCACCTCATCCAGTACAAGCTTCTCACTTGACATGCCATACCAATACCATCTATAGCCACATGCCATGCAATCTGTGCACCCAACAAGCAACAACTCAAATGCTCCCAATAATGGAAAGAGAATCAAATAAGAGGACCGTCCCGCAAGCTCAACATATGTCACTACAAGGCGCAATGCTATGATCCCATCACACATAGTAGAACCAATACACAAGGATCTAATACAAAGGTTCATATCACACCATAACTTTGGCGTAGTGCGTGACCCAATTTAAACACAGGCCCATATGAAATACCTCAAGCCAAATGCTCAAAATCAACAACCATATGCAAATCAACAACAACCACGCAAAGTGCGTGACCATAACCATGGAAAAATAGATAACAAAATATACCACCTACATGAAAGACCATGACCAAGGTGTAATCAATCATTCAACACCTCAAGAGACATCGTGCTCAAATCTTGCCATAAGGCCCAAACAGAACCGCATTATGTGTGCAAATAACTAAAACATCATAACCCATCGTAGCATAGATGTAATGACCCGGCCAATTGTTTCGAGTATTTTTGCACTTTCCCCTATTTATTGCCTCCTCTATGTTGTATTGTGTGACTTTCTGGGGGTATTTGGTTTTGGTTCGGGGTGAGTTTCGGATCGAAATGGGATACTTAGTCCCAAACTTAGAAGTTTAAGTTGGAAGAGTGGACGTAGGAATGTGGCCGGATCTTGATTTGGAGGTCTGTAGGTCATTTCAGCTTGGATTGGCGAAAGTTGGGAAGTTGAAGGTTTGGAAGGTTGAGAAGTTTGACCTAGAGTTGACTTTATTGATATCGAGGTCGGATTCTTATTTAGGAAGTTGTAATAGGACCGTCATGTTATTTATGACTTATGTGTAAAATTTGAGGTCAATCGGAGGTATTTTGGTATGATTCAGAGTTAGTTTTGGAAGTCGGATGTTCATAGTTTCAATAGGCTTGACTTGGGTTCAGATTCATAGAATCGATGTTGTTTGATGTGATTTTTGGCCTCGAGTAGGTCCGTTATGTGTTTTGGAACTTGTTGGTATATTCATACGGAGTTCCCGAGTGTGAATCAGATTGAAGTCGGAATAACTTTAGACTTAAGGGAATGCTGAAGCTGCTAAGGCTCTGGTGCAATCGCACATATGAACTTTGGGCCGCAGGTGTGACACCGCACGAGCGGCCTATGAGCTGAAGAAGCGAGGATTGGTTTGGCCAGCTGGGACTGTAGGTGCGGTCAGTTATGCACAGGAGCAGACCCGTTGGTGTGAGAGAAGAATCGCAGAGGCGAAAAGGGGCTAGCCAACCATGGGGTTGCAGAAGCAGAGACCCTACGCAGGCGCTCGAGCGCAGGTGCCACCATGCTCAGCAGGTGTGAGAGCGCATATGCGCGATTTTATCCGCAGAAGCGGAATTCCCTGATTTTAGTGGGAACCGCACCTGCGATGTATTTTTCGCAGGTACGATAGTTTAGCTTGCAGAAGCGAGAATCGCTGGGCAGAAAAGGGAGTGTTCGAGGGTTTTATCTTATTTTTCATCCTTTAGACCTAGAGAGCTCGGTTTGTGGCGATATTTCGAGGGATTTTCAAGGAAGTCATCGGGGTAAGTAATTATAACTCGGATTTAGCTATTATGCATGAATCCATCTTTATTTTTGTCATCTAATTAGTCATTTGAGTTGAAAAATTTTGGAAAAAATGGTGAGACTTCTTAGACTAAATTTTGGGGATATGAAAGGCAATTTGAAGTTAGATTTGAGTAATTCTTATATGGTTGGACTCATTATTGAATGGATGTTCGGATTTGTAAGTTTGGTCGGGTTCCGAGACGCGAGCCTAGGGTTGACGCTTTGAGTTGACTTTTTGTTTCTCTTTATAGATTGTAACTTTCTTGTTCGGAATAGCTTTCTATAGTTTGTATTTATGATATGAAGTTGTTTTGGCTAGATTCGAGCCGTTTAGAGTTGGATAATTGTGGGAAAGACTTACTAATGGATTGAGTTAGCGTATTTTGAGGTAAGTATCTTGCCTAACTTTGTGTGGGAAAATTACTCCTTAGGATTGGTGTTGTTTTGTGTTAATTGTGATATGTGGATGCCATGTACACAAGGCGACAAGTGTGTACACGGTATAAATGTGGTAATTGACCGGTTTTAGCTATGTAGATTCCTTTTATGCCTTTAATTGAGTTGCCATAATATGTTATATCCATCATCATTAGTCTATCTCCACATGCTTTACTTGACATAGTTAATATTTGTCTTATCTATTACTTGCTAATTGTCTTTACATGTTTAGTTGAAGTTATTATTCTCTCTATTCCTTATTCATTATTTAACCATTAAGTTCCTTACTTGAAGTTGTTATTTCTTGGAATATCTCATTTTTGAATTTGGTGTCGAAGTTATAAAGGCCGTGATTCATTTGAGGCAAAGTTATAATTTGTTGAAATACCATTCTTGTTGAGTTATTCACTTTCAGTTGCTATTGTTGAGACTCTTGTACATATTGTAGTTAAGCCACAAGCTATTTATTATGGAAACACTATCATTGTTGATTTCTTTGGCAAGTTGTGATTTTGGGAACTTGGGGTGCATTTTAGGTTATGTTGTGATATTGATACGCATGCGCTGGTATAAAGGTTTGGGGTTGAAACATATGCAGTGAGATAAGGTGGGCTTGATATGTGTGTTGCTAGAAGGGAAACTACTTGAAGCCACACAGTGTGATAAGGTGGGCTAAAACGTGGGCAAATATTTTGGGAAAATGATTTTCAAAACTAAATGCATGGCTCCCGCAGTGATATAAGGAAAGACTTTTATTTGATTTGTGAAACGAGACTACGAGGCGGTACCTCGGTAGTGAATCTTGTTGATACCTTTCAATTACATCGCTTGTGTTTTGTTTGCATTATTTCCTTGACATTTGATTCTGTGTTTTCGTGATGTTTTAATTGCCTTAGTTCAGTGTAGCTATTCTTGTTATATTTATTCATTGTATCATTCCATTATTTTTCATTATCATACTGTCATATATACCTGTTCAGTTGTCTTATTTATTCCAGTAGGATCTTGACCTGACCTCGTCACTACTCTACCGAGGCTAGGCTTGATACTTGCTGGGTACTATTGTGGTGTAATCATGCTACGCTTATGCATATATTTGGTACCTCATTCCCTCTAGGCACTAGTGAGTTGAGCTCGAATTTGGAAACTCAGGTATACATGCCGGTGTCCACAGGCCTAGGAGTCACCCTCTATCTAGTTTTATTTTATTTTCCCTTCTTATAGTTATTGTTGTATAGGGATGTTCAGTATACTCTTGTAGAGCTTGTGACTTGGTATCACCAGATAGTGGGAGTTTCGTTCAATTGAGTTGCGGAGTCCTTTTTATGATAGTGGTTGGTTAATTTGAAAGTTTTATCATTATTTCAGTTAAATTCTGCATGTATTTTAGGCTTACCTAGTCTTAGAGACTAGGTGCCATCACAACATCGTACGGAGGGAAATTGGGATCATGACAATAGAAGAGTAACACATAGAACATATCAAAACATGGACAATCTCAACTATAATGGAGCGACGCATCCCTCAATAACAGCAGTGTTGAGTCAATAAATTCGACTCGATGTAGAATACACATCCTCATTAAGCCTACCGGTAGCCCCCCAAATCAACTCCTGTCATTCAGAAATAGTAAATAACCCTCCAAAAGTCCTCAATAACCTAACCATATCACATATTATTAGCTTTCTACCTTGGCCATACCTTCGCAGTCTATAACCAAGAAATAATCTGCCTCTAAGAACTCCCAGTCGCCAAATCCCTAGAATACATGAATCACCATATCCGATCCCAAATCCACTACTCGAATGACTAACACATACCTTATACACCATTATCCCATGAGAAATACTTCCATAATTCTTCCGTGCCACATAGCAAAGTCTGAACATCAGTAGTAGATCAACCAGGCGATTACCGTAATGTCAACCAAGCATCTGCAAGTCAAACACAGTGCATCTTTCTGAAATACATACTCTTCTCAGGTGATATCAAAATAGTGCCAACATTCTTCTAAACATCAGAAACTATCCATGCTGTCTAGAACTCATGATCTTTCCTTCGAAACTGAAACACAAACTTGTACATGTCCTCCTGCTAAGATTGAAATCAAGGAACCTGTATTGAGATCTAAGAAGCTAGTTTCTCCAAAGGTAAAAAAATCAGGTGAAAAAAAAGACACCTCTCTCCATAATGACGTACCAATTGATATCAAATATGATGATTTCTCTGTCTTGAGGGAGGATTTTGACTCATTCAAGAATTTTGTAAGCATTGTTATTACATACTCACCTTTACAATACATGTCTACACTTTCTTCTATATTCCAACTAGTTTCTAATTGTTGGTTTAACTATTAGGTGGAGGGCGAGTTCACTTATCTACGAATATTGATCAATGATAATTTCAAAAGGCTTTTTGAAGATATTAAAGTCAATCAAAATTCAGAAAAGGTATATAAAAGAAAGAAATAATACTTCTCAATAGAATTAAAATACAAATATATACAATACATTACATTCATTTATTTTATTTACTTGTAGAGTTCTAATAGTGAAGCACCTGTTGGGAGATACGATGGTTGCATTTAAAGTCAACCGAGGACAACTTGTGTGACCATCCTGAAATTCAAATACAATCTGCTACATCTGTCGGGGAGACTTCAGAGGTTATATCATTTTTTAATGTTTCTTCATATATGTTGTGTTATGAGTTATTTTAATCATGCTTCTGTTTGTCGGTGGCTGTAAAAATAAATGCTATATCAGTTGTATTCATGATGCCCATCAGTATTCATGTATTCATAAAGTCCTGATTTATATATTGTATTCATTATTTACCTTCCTATAACTGTATATATTGTATTCATTAAACACTGTTAATAAAAATGTCAATTTTATATTGAATGTATTCATATATGTCTTCATTTATAGTAAAGCAATAAGCATGTACTGATGTTTGTATTTTACTCAGTTATTGCATTTTTTCTAAGTACAATATTGTGTGTATTTTATTTTTCAGTTACTGAGTAAAATACAATTACTATATGAATAATCCTGATCATTATATACAGATATAGAATACAAAATATATTTGAATACATCATACAGTTATAGACATGACTGCACATATACAGATATACAGTAACATACATAATACAAAAATCCATCTTTACATTGAATACATTGTTATAAATCAATACAAAATACATGTGAATATATTATACAATTATATATATGACTGCACACATGCAGAGGATATTCTTGTGTATATTCATTGCTGCTGCATATATTGCATTCAAATAAATAATATTTTAATATATTTCCATTATTGTTTATCTCAAGGGTGTTGAAAATAAGTTGTCTGCCGACATCCCTTCTACCGGAGGTCCCCATGGTAATTTAAGTTGAGATACATTAAAGGCCTCTACAGAGGAGATTCTTGACGGTGGTGATGTTAGAAATGAAGGGACTACGGAATCCGAGGTATATTATTTGGTATTAAATTGCAAGTTGTTATTTTTGTTGAAGTATATAAGTAAGATTTACGTGTTCATATTTTTTTTGTTTTAGGATATTGGAGTACACTTCCCTGCTGTGATACCTAATATGGAATCAGATTTGAGATGTGATGATCCTTGTGGAATATATATTAATACAGAGGTACCGAGTGTGATACCACTAAAAACTGTCGAGGATTTATCTAATGATCCAACTAGAATATAATAAGATGTTCTACCTCTTGCTGCTCAAAAGCCCGGTGAAATACATGTGTCTCAATTTGAGTTGGCCGACGAGGACCTTCCAAGTCAGATTCCTGAAACAAGAATGATAATACATCCGGCAGCCAAAGTTGCAAATGCAACGCCATTACCTTTGCATAGGAATTGACGTCCTAGTCGATGGAATTGTTCGCCTTACGAGACAAACTTCAGCTCAACTGGTTTGTACCTTAGTGTGTGTGTGTGTGTATATATATATATACACACTTCTCTGTCATCCAATTAAATTGTATCAAAATGATTTATATCACTATATTTAATATATTTAGATGTCCTTATTTTTGAACTCTGATGAACAACAGGTATGTAATGATCCAACCGTTCATTTTAACTTTTAAAAACCCATTCCTTAAAATAAAAATCCCCGAATATGCTATTATTAATTTATGACTCACGGGGATGGTTGGTTCGGGATTTGAAAGTGTGTGAGTTGAAATCGGAATACTTGGTTCCTTAAGTTAGCTTTAAATGGACAAGTTTGACTTCGGTCAACATTTTGAGAAAAGGACCCAGGAATCGGGATTTGACGGTTCCAATAGGTTCGTATGATGATTTTAGACTTGGGCGTATGTTCGGATCAAGTTTTGGGGGACCCGGGAGCGTTTCGGCGCCTAATAATGAAAGTTTGTTCTTGAAGTTCTTTAAATTTGGTTTGGAGTAGGTTTTGGTGATACCGAGGTCCGAATGGAATTCTGAGATCGGGAATAATTTCATAAGGTCATTTAAGACTTGCACGCAAAATTTGGTGTCATTCCGAGTTGATTTGATAGGAATGGGGCGAGCAGAAGTCTTTTTAGAAGTTTTTGAATTCATAAGTCAATTCATGCGTTTTGGCATCCGATTCTTGATTTTTGATGTTATTTCCGGATTTTGATCGCTCGAGCGAGTTTGTATGAGGTTATTAGACTTGTATGGATAGTTGGTGTAGAGCCCCGAGGGCTCGGGTGAGTTCAGACGTTCTGGTGTTTCTTGGCAGCAGTTGCAGGCCTCGCAAATGCGAAGCTCGTATTTGCGAGAAGGGCTTTGCAATTGCGAAGAAGCCCGACCTAGGCAATATTCGCATTTGCGACACATTTGATGCATTTGCGATCCCGGAAGAGTTCGCATTTGCGACTCTTTGGTCATATTTGCGACCCCAGCAGGTGAAGTCCAAGCTTCGCATTTGCGAGAGTTGTGTCACATATGGACCCTCGCATTTGCGAACCTGATGTCGCAAATGCGACATCAGAGGCATGTGCCCATCTCATTTAAAGCGCGGCTTAGGCCATTTATCTCACTTTTCTTTCATCTCTTGGGCGATTCTTGGAGCTTTTGGAAGAGGGTTTTCACCTAGCACTTTGAGGTAAGTAATTCCTACATAACATGAGTTAAATACATAGATTATAGGTATATTATAACTAATAAATCTTAGAAATCAAGGGTTTAGGTGAAAAAACCTAGATTTTTTTTTATAAAAATGAGATTTTAACCACGAAAATAGTTATGGAATTGGGTAGAAATTATATATTCAAGTTCTTGAGATTATGGGTAACATTTTCATCCAAATATTTTCAGAATTCGCGCACGTGAGGCCGGGGTGAATTTTAAAAATTTTACCATTTTGGATAGGATAATTTATTTAATAGACGAATTTCGAATTATTGAACATATATTAATTATTTTATATAACTTTTGGATAGTTTCGAATTTTTCAGCATCGAATCGAGAATTTTACGTAACGCGATAATCGGAAAGTGGACTTTGAGACGAGGTAAGTCTCTTGTCTAATCTTGTGAGGAAAAAATTACCCCATAGGGATTAAATTGAATAATTGTTGCAAATTGCAAGGGCTACGTACGCACGAGGTGATGAGAGTCCGTGCGTAGCTACTATTAATGCTAAAGTCCGGGTAGTTTAGGACTCAAAGCATGAATTACTTATGTACATTGTATTCTTTGTTTAATTAATATCAATGGTTATATATATGAATATATTGTGAATTGTTAGTTAAAGATATTAAAGGATGGAAATCTCATATGCTTGATTTTCTGTTTAAATTAATTAATTATTAAAAGAAATTCTTCTCCTCCCGAATTTATCTTATAATAAATATACTATCCTTCCGGAGGTACATAAGAAAATGTCCTCCTTTCTTGTGGAGCGGGTCGAACGCCTCGGCAGGATATATGCATCTATGGATCGCGTCGCACGTTCTTCGGCAGTGTACACGATACTCTGGATCGGGCCGTACGTCCTCGGCAGAAATTATGCTTAATAATAATAAATACACGATACTTTAATAGTTATTTCAGCTTGCGAAGCTAATTGATAAATTGGAGAATCCTTAAAATTTAATGAATTATTTTTCCTGCTTGTTAAGGAATTAATTGTTATTCCTGTAAATGAGATTAATTGATAAATTAGAAATTATTTGAATTTAAGGAATTTAATTAATATATTGAGAATTGTTGCATTTGAAGGAATTTGATTATTTCCGCTGCTTAAATAAATTATTGTAAGTTTTGTAAATCATGTTGATTTAAATATCCTAGTTGTATTTCAATTATTATTATTGACCCATAGTAAGTGTTAAAGTCGGTCATCTCGTCTCTATCACTTCGAGATTAGGCTTGATACTTACTGGGTACATATTTACGTAATCATACTACACTTGCTGCACTTTTTGCACAGGACCTGAGGCAAGTACTGGTGGGGGACTTATCGTCTTACACCCACATTATCCAGGGGCATAGTGGTGAGCTGCACTTTCTGAGCCGTTCTACAACTACTAGTGTCTCTCATTGTATTTTTCATTCTGTCTATTTTTATTTCAGACAATATTTGAGATTTTGTATAATCTACTAGATGCTCATACACTTGTGACACCAGGTCTTGGAACACACACATTGATAGAATTTGGTGTTTTATTATTTTTTTGGTTTTAAATTTTGTCAATATATGCTTAATTTATTAAGTTGGCTTGCCTAGCTGTAGTGTTGGGCGCCATCACGACCTATAGGTGAAATTGGATCGTAACAAGGTAGTTCCGTTAAGTTGACTCCCATTTTTGACAAAATAATTCTTTTGAAGCTGATTTTATCACGAGGCCATATGATACTTCTCTCTTTCAAGAATACACAACCTGGGTTCGTGATGGTCTGCTTGCTAAACATAAGCAAAGGTAAGGTTTAATCGTTATATAATGTATGCTTTACCTTTTATAATGTGATGGCTAATGCTACTTTTTTATAACTTCTTTTAAAAAGGATAAGGATGACCATTACAGGAAACATAGGTCCACACAGCCTATCCCTTTGGATTTTGGAGTTCATCAAGTTGCTGACAAAAAATAATTTTACCTTCTATCATTTGACGGACAACTATGGAATGACGATGTAGGATATATCAATATGTATTCACATTGAGTAACTTTTATTTAACTGTATATATTTATTTTCCACTATGCTAAATCGTTTGTGTTTACTAATCCACAACATATTGATGTCATGTTTTACTACTTGAGGAAGAAAGGCAAGTATGACCAAAGTAACACATTCAAATACACCACCGTTGACTGTATATTCAAGACACGGATTGCTGAAATATTCGACAAGTATGATGATACAAGTAATGCTATAAGTGCAACTAAGGAAGATATGTTGTATACTAATACATAAGGGGCTACGAGTTGCTAGCTAATGTATCATGGCATACAATCGACAATGTTCTGATACTTGTCAACCTAAAAGAGAAATTTCATTGGATCTTGGCAGTTGTATCATTTAAGGACAAATGTATCAATGTATATGAATCCTACCAAGCAACAGGTCATGATGCATATGTCAGTTATGGGATAGATAAGCTTGCTAAGCTTATACCTCTATATCTATCCATCAATGGTTTTTACAGAGACAAGCAAAGTATTGATTGGTCCCAGAAACCAGCATACAGTGACAAGGCACAAACTGATGCTTTTGATGTAGTGTTTGTTCCAAATGTGCCTCAACAACGATCTGGGAGCATGTATGCATTCAATCCTTTTTTCACTTTTGTAACATTTATAATAATATCATTCATATTTTTTACAGTTGTCAATCTACCTTTTTTCAAGGATTGTGGGTTGTACGTCGCAACATATGTGTCATGACCCAATTCCCATTATAGGCCGTGATAGCGCCCAACGTCGCCGCTAGGCAAGCCAATGGTGAACTATCCATTTAATTGTTCATTCTAATATTTTTAAAGTAATTGATTTTATTTAATAAAGAAAAAAAGAGTAAGTGATCGTAGTAACATAAAACATAAAGTAAACATAAGGTTGAAGTAGTGAAATTAATAAACAAAAACCATGAATATCTACTAGATTTTTTCCAAAATTTAGTATCACAATTGCACGGGCAAACTAGTAGAATATACAAAATCTCATATACTATTGTCTGAAGTAAGATAGACAGAAAAGTAAATACAACAACGAGGAGACTCCGGGTGCTGCAGAACAGAGCATAGGAAGTAGCTCACCACTAAGTCTTTGGGTAGCGGGGGTACATGCCTGACTAGCCACCAGATGCACCTGCCTTAGATCTTGCACGATTAGTGCAGAAGTTTAGCCTGAGTACATAATTAACATGTACCAAGTAAATATCTAGTCTAACCTCGAAGAAGTAGTGAGGAGGGGTCGACATCTAATCGTACTAGAAGTCAATAAATAAAGTGTTGAAATCATAAATAGGTGTGAAATACAATAATAAAAGTTAAATAAGAAACAATAATTAATAATTCTTAAACATAATATCAATTTAAAGTCTCCAACCATCACATGCCAAGTCTTTAACACATAAGATCCACCAAGTAATTTTCAAGTCTCCGATCAAGAAAGAAGTATCAAGTATAATCGGTCTCCAGCAATATCACGCATAATTTATGCCGAGGTCATACAACCCGATCCAGAATAGTGTATACTACTGAGGGTCGACTGGCGCGAATCATGGATGCATCTAATATACTACCGCGACATTCGGCCCGATCCACAAGAATAGAGGAAACTTTATAAACTCCGATAAACGACTATTACATAGGAATAATACTCAAACAAGGCATAATTTCCGCTAACAATCAAGTATTCCGCTAAAACTCAAAGTAATGAAGCTCGGTCTTTTTAAAATCCCTTTATCCAATTTCAATTATAAATTCAAGTAATTAAACTAACAAGTTGGGTGCAAATAATACAAATAATGCATGGTAAAGTCCTAAGTCTACCCGTATAAAAGCATGATTTTACCTACATACGGACTTTTATCACATTGTGCGTATGTAGCACCCACAATTATTAGCAAATAACTATTTAAAGTACCTACGGGGATAATTTTTCTCTTACAAGGTTAGGCAAGAGACTTACCTTATTTTTAAGTTCTCTTTGCGGTGCACAAATCACACTAATAGCCTCAAATCGAACCCGAGAAATACGAAACTAGCCTAAGGTTATACAAACTAATCAATATATGCTCAAAAGTTCATAATTTAACTATTAGAGTAATTACCTAACCCAATTTGAAAGATTTCTAAAATTCATCCCCGACCCAGGTGTCCGGATTCCGAAAATATTTGTAAATAAATGTTATCCATAACCTCACGAATATAAATATATAATTTCTATCCAATTCCATAACTATTTTCGTAGTCTAATTCCATTTTTATCAAAACCTAAAGTTTTTAACAAAATCCTAAAATTTCCACATTTTTCATGTTAAAATCTACCCATAATCCATTGTGATGACTCGAGTAGGTCATCTTATGTTTTAGAACCTAATTCTGCGCTTTGAAACCTTACAAATATCATGTTATAGCCTTTCTCGATTTACGTGCACAGTCTGGACGTCTTCCCGGAAAGCTTTTATGTTAAAAATTGAGAAAAATAAGAATTTTTGCCTAAAAACTTCATTTGAGTTGACTTCGGTCAATATTTTGAGCAAACAGACCCAGATTTGTGTTTTGACAGACCGGTGGGTCCATAACGTGATTTGAGACTTGGGCGTATGCCTGAAATCGAATTCGGAAGTCCCTGGCCCGAGATTCGAAAGTCCCTAACCCATAATTGACTTTTTGGATATCGGGTCGGTATTTGGTTCTAGAACCCGGTATAGGTCCAATACCATATTTATGACTTGTCTGTGAAATTTGGCGAGAAACGGAATTGGTTTGACGTGATTCGGACGTTCGGTTGTGAAAATAGAAGTTTTAAAGTTTTATTAAAAATTTTCTTTGATTTGGTGTCTGATTCGTAGTTCTGGGCATTAGTTTGGTGATTTGATTGCGCGAGCGAGTTCATATGATATTTTAGGACTTCTGTGCATATTTGGTTTGGACCCCCAAGAGCTCGGGTGAGTTTCAGATAAGCTATAGAGTGAATTTGGACTTAGAACATTGCTGGTGTGTTTCAGTTTTTGTTGCAGGCCTCAGATCTCCCAATTGCGAGATCAATTATCGCATTTGCGACCACTGTCAAGTTCACATTTGTGATCTACTCATCGCATTTGCGAAAGTAGCTGGGGAGGCCAGAGTTCGCATTTGCGATGGGAGCTGGGAGGGGGATTCTTCGCATTTACGATCACTGAGTCGCATTTGCGATCTAGCCAGAGTTCGCATTTGCGAACTATTCTTCGCATTTGTGAAGAAAGAAGAGGTGTGATGGCTCTCGCATTGCGATGAATTCTTCGCATTTGTGGGGCTCGCATTTGCGAACCCCAGGTCGCAAATGCGACATCTGCAGCTGAACAAAATATGACTTAGACGGGATTTTTGGTTCATTCTTCAAATTTTCAAAACCTAAAACCTTAGAGGCGATTTTTCCTAGACTCCTTCTTCCCCAAATCATTGGTAAGTGGTTCTAACCTATATCCTTTCAATCTTTCAGTACATTTCACAAGTTTTCAACCTAAAATCTAAGGTTTTCATGGTGGAATTAGGGGTTTTTGGGTAGAAATTAGGGATTTGGTAAATTGGGGATTTAGACCTCAAATTAAGGTCGTATTCTAAAACAAATTATATAGCCGGGCTCGGGGATGAATGGGTAATCGGGCTTGGGGTCTAAATTTCGGGTTTGGACCAAGCAGGTCCGGGAGTTGACTTTTGTTGACATTTTCAATAGTGACCTAAATTGAATCTTTTGCAATCGTGGGTGATTCCTAAGGCTTATTTTGAATCATTTGGTTGGTAATTTGCTAGATATTGTTAGTTCGGAGGCTGGTTTGAAAGGAAAAGATGTGGTTTAGCTTTGAGTGGTCTTTGGAGCGAGGTAAGTGTTGTGTCGAACCTTGACTTGAGGGAATTAGGAACCCTCAGACTATTTGCTATGTGAATTTCATGTGAGAGGCATATATGTGAGACGACGAGTACTTATGCGCCGCCGAATTTTCTGTTTTTCCCTGTTTCCCCGTTCTTCTTATATTATCTCTTTCCCTATCTTACTTGTTATATGCTCTAAATGTGTTTACATGCCAAATTGCTATTTGTAGTCATTGTTTCCTCATGTTCATAATATTAGTTCTTTCCATGGTTTCATAATCTCCTACTATTTGCTCAAGTTGGTTTATCTGTACCTTGTAGTTGTAAATTCTGGATTGGTCTCGCTGTGTAGTATTACTTATTCAGATTATCATATTGTACAAGGTTTCCATTTGTTTAGTTGGTGTCTTGAAATTGTAAAGGTTTTTCCTACAATTTGAATCGTGAGTTTTACTGTGCTTATTGAGTACTTGATATTGATATGGTGGGATCGGGTTGCACACCGCAACAGGTGAAATAAGGGTGATATGTTGAGGTGGAATAAGGGTGAATTTGTACTATACGGTAGGATCAGGTTGCATGCCACAACATGTGGAATAAGGGTGGATTGACATGGTGAAATAAGGGTGAATTATGATACTGATATTGACATATGGTGCGATCGAGTTGCGCGCCGCAACACACACACACACACACACACACACACACACACACACACACACACATATATATATATATATATATATATATATATATATATGTGTGTGTGTGTGTGTGTGTGTGTATTATTTACTGTTGTTGATATCGTTACGGTGAAATAAGGGAGGAATTTGTGTTGTCTGGTGGGATCGGGTTGCGCACCGCAACAACCTATAAGTTTCCATTTCTTGAGCTGTGTTGGTTTTCTTTTGGTGTTTGTATCTGAATTATTAAAGATTGGTGATTCTGGATGACACTGGTTTATTCTTGAGGCTGTGGTTATTATTTTCAGTTGGCTGTTTAATTTTGTTCAGTATTCCCATTTTCTGTCATTATTATATACTGCGTTCAAGTTGTAGTGTAGGTGACCGGCCTTAGCCTCGTCACTACTTCGTCGAGGTTAGGCTCGGCACTTACTAGTACATGGGGTCGGTTGTACTGATACTACACTCTGCACAATGTGCATATTTTGGAGACGGTCTTAGCAGCGGCTACTAGAGAGCTCGGATTGGACAGCCTGCGGGGACTTGAGGTACAGCTGCTCAGCACCCGCAGCCCCTAAAGTCCCCGTCTTTATTTTTATTTAGATGTGTATTTTCATGCAGACAACTTGTACTTATTTCAGCTCCTTGTATGTATTACTCTAGAAGCTCGTGCACTTGTAACACCGGATACAGAAATTTGTAGAAGATATTTTTTACGGTGTTAGCTTCCGCATTTATATTTGGATTATTGCAGTTAAATCAGTTCTTCTTCATTAATTAAATTGAAATTGTTAAAAAGGATAAATTGTTCTAACATTGGCTTGTCTAGCAAGTGAAGTGTTAGGCGCCATCACGGTCCCGACGATGGGAATTTCGGGTCGTAACATCCATGTATTAAACTTACACTTTGTAGAGATTACTTACCTCAATATGCTAGATGAAAAACTCTCTCCAAAGAGCTTTCAAATCGGCTACAAGTTGAGAGAAATGAACAAAATAAGCATAAGTCCCGTTTTTAATCAAGCTTACTGCCCAGCGATCCTTTTCCGCGATCGTGGAAGAAGCCTCGCAATCGCGAAGGCAAAGCTTGCCCAGCCCCAGGAACTCTTCATCGCGAACGTGAGGGAAGATTCGCGATCGTTAAGGCTTGCCCACCCTGAGCTTCGCGAACGCGATCATACCATCGCGAACGCGAAGAGTAATAGGAGTTGACCCCTCCCAGGCCTCTTTCTTCTACACGAACGCGGACCTGCCCACGCGAACGCAAAGGCCACATGTCCTAAACCTTCGCGAACACGACCTGTTGACCGTGAACGCAAAGAGCAAAATGCCCAGTCCCCCAATTACTTCTCCGCGAACCTGATACCACCTCCGCGTTCGCGAAAAAGGCAACCAAAACCAGCATATCAATAATTTTGGACTTAGCTCCGGGCGGTCCGAAATACACCCGAGCCACCCGAAATCCCGTCCAACTGCACCAATAAGTCCGTAAACATAATACGGACCTGCCTGAACACTCGGTATATGTAAAACAACATCGAAACTAAGAATCGCACCCCAAAACTAAATTGATCAACCTATGAACTTGAAACTTCTTCAACTAGCTCCGAACGTGTCGAATCATGCTTAGACAATTCGGAATGGTGCCAAATTTTGCGTACAAGTCATAAATCACCATATGAACCTATTCCCAAGCTCAAAATCCCAAACAGACCTCGATTACATCAAAGTCTACTTCAAACCAAATTTAAAGAACTTGAAAACCTTAAATGTGCGAACTTCCAATATTAGGCGCCAAAATGCTCCCGAATCACCCGAAACTCGATCCGAACACACGTCCAAGTCCAAAATCATCATACGAACCTATTGGAACCATCAAATCCTGGTTCCTAGGTCATTTACTCAAAATCTTGACTCAAGTCAAACTTGGCCATCTTAGGCCACTATTAAGGAACTAAGTGTTTTGATTTCAACCCGAACCCTTTCAAACCCAAATCAACCATCCCCGTAAGTCATAAAATAATAAATGCACATACGAAAAGTTTTAGTTAGGAGAACGGAGATCTAGAAAGTAAAATGACCAATCGGATCATTACAATATGCGGAGCATTTGAGCACTTGTGGATGGTTCCACAAATAGCTTTTGATCCTAATTTACTCCGGTAAAGATATGGTGCACTCCTTTGGGACTATGCTACGCAGAAGTTAGATGCAGAGGCGATAAGCGATAATGAAGCACCGGCAAAAATTGTTAGGAAAATCACAGAATCAGAAACATCTGTAAAAATAGTGATTGAATAGTTTTATGTTTTCCAGATTGTATTTTCTATTTATGACTGAATTATTCATGGGTTTACGCAACTTTGTTCCGAATACATGAATGTGTTTTGTTGGCTGCAACAACTTTTATTCTGAATGCATGAATATATTTTGTTCTACATCTGTATTCATTTTCTCATGATTCAAGATTGTATTTTATCTTTATTGTATTTTAAATATTTTGAAAATATTTACTAGTATTTTATTGTATTTTAAAATTTCAGAAAATAATTTATTCAAATGTAGTAGTATTAATAGTATCTTAGATATTTCTGAAAATAATGTATTCATATGTAGTAGTATTTACCTGTATTTGAAGTCTAGTAAAAACCTATTTTTGAATACACTAACTGTACAAGAACCACCTAGTCCATATAGTGAGTATGGATGTATACATATACTTACTATTGTATATATACATGTCATATATCCACTTTATGATACACTGATATACATATACATACATATACATATGGACAATATATATAGCCTACTTTAATGAATACAATAATTTTTTAATGTATCAGGATATTTAACCGTAATGTATATATGTATATACCTTTAATACAATCATCTAGGAGCAATCAAATACATCAAGAAACCAAGTAGCAGAAAGTCTCTTTCATTTGGGTGGTAAGATTACTTCTTCTGATATATGTGCTAGTATCTTCCATTCATTACGGTCAGGGAGAGGATACACGGGGACCTCGTATGTCATTACAAAAGTCTTTGGTTTGTAATAGTCCAAGCAATAAATGTCCGATATTAGAAACTTGATCTTCAAGACAGCCCAAGCATGTGAGCATGGTAGCTCGTCCACTTGGAACCTCCCACAATTGCAATTTTTCTTTTGGATGCAAACGTTGTAATGCCTTCTTTCATCATTCACCATGTGCAAGTGTTCAGTCGATGGTACAACCTACATAAAATGGAGCAATTTCAGTTTTGGACATTTGTAAAAAATATGTATATATCCATGAATACATGCAGTACGTATTGTATGCATGAAGACAGGCAGCATGCGTATATGTACTGTTTCAATATACACATACAATCTGTATGTATTCGTACAATTTATATGCATGTATCAGATATAACCTGTATTGAGATATGTATTCATCTATTAAATTGCAACTTTCATATACATTATAATTGTAATAAGCCAAAATTATTTATATATTAATTAACTATTTGAAAGAAGTAGAAAAAAATTTATTTAGTTAATAGTTATTGGGCCAAACACTATTATACAACCTTACAAAATAATTTTCACTAAAGGATATAGAGTCTGGGCCAAGCCCATTCTCCTAGCTGCCAGGTTTGAAGTCACGCTTGGAAAACGTAAGTAAAATGGATTTGTTAGTTCTAAGATACCTAGAGGAGCAAAGTGACGGCACTGTAATTAGATAGAAAGAAAAGGCTACAGGGGAGTTTGGTGGAGAGGATGACGGCTGTATCAAGAGTTAGGAGTGGACAATTCTCGCAACTCAACATTGGTGCTCGGGTACAATATTTAGCCCACCCAATAATTGTTCCTCAAAGTAAGAAGAGATACTATTGGTAATTGTTATGAAATAAAAGCAATTTAGTAAAATATGAACAAGAAATAGAGATAGAGAGAAGGAAGAGATTTTCTTCTTCAATTGTCTGTTTCTTCCTATCTATTACAAGGCCTTTATACAAGCATACAACAACAACAACAACCCAGTATAATCCCACTAGTGGGGTCTGGGGAGGGTAGTGTGTACGCAGACCTTACCCCTACCCTGGGGTAGAGAGGCTGTTTCCAAATGACCCTCGGCATCCTTCCCTCCAAGAATTCCCCACCTTGCTCTTGGGGTGACTCGAACTCACAACCTCTTGGTTGGAAGTGGAGGGTGCTTACCTTTATACAAGCATAAAAAGTGAAAAAAAATATGTCATTGAATATGTCATTAAGCATAAAAATATGTCATTGAATATGTCATTAAGTATTTGAGAAGATCATGGAGTAAGAGTAAACATCCACCATAATTTGATTTTTCTTATAACACTCTCCCTTGGATGTCCATAGATAATGTGCCTCGTTAAAACCTTATTAGAAAAAAAACCTATGGGAAAAAAATCCTAGTGAAGGAAAAGGAGTACACATGTTTAGAAATACGCCTTTTAGTTGCCTCGTTAAAAACCTTCAAGGAAAACCCAGTGGGACAAAACCTTGTAAGGAAAAAAGAGTACAACGCGTATTAACTCCCCCTGATGAGAGCATCAATTCAGATCCTTGAGCCTTCGCATCCCAATCTTGTACACTAGTTCCTTGAAGGTTGACGTCGGTAGAGATTTGATGAACAAATCAGCCATAAAATCACTTGAACGAATCTGTTGCATATTGATATCATCATTCTTTTGAAGATCATGCATAAAAAATAACTTTGGTGAAATGTTCTTTGTCCTATCTCCTTTTATGGATCCTCCCTTCGATTGGGTTATGCATGCTGCATTATTTTCATACAAAATTGTGGGTAATGTTTCACACTTCAAACCACATTTGTCTCTAATACGATGTATTATAGACCTCAACCATATCCATTCTCGACTTGCTTCATGAATAAGAATTATCTCAGTGATTAGATGAAGTAGCCACGATTAATTGCTTAGTCGATCGTCAAGATATGGTAGTGCTTCCACATGTAAACACATAGCCAGTTTGAGATCGAGCCTTGTGTGGGTCAGATAAATACCCAGCATCGGCATAACCAACAAGATCGGGATTGCAATCATTGCCATAAAATAAGCCTATATCGGTAGTCTCTTTTAAATACCGCAATATGTGTTTGATTCTATTCCAATATCTCCTTGTAGGAGCAAAGCTATATCTTGCTAAGACATTAACTGAAAAAGTTATGTCAGACCTTGTAGTTTTAGCAAGATACATTAGTGCACCAATTGCACTGAGATATGGTACTTCAGGACCAAGAAGCTCTTCATTATTTTCATGAGGTCGGAATGGATCTTTATTTATATCGAGTGATCTCACAACCACCAGGGTACTAAATGGATGTGCTTATCCATATAGAATCGCTTTAAAATCTTTTTAGTGTATGCTGATTGATGGACAAAAATTCCATCTTTCATAAACTCAATTTGTAGACCAAGACAAATTTTGTCTTTCTAAGATCTTTCATTTCAAATTCTTTCTTTAAACAGTCTACTGCTTTAGGAAGCTCCCCAGGAGTTCCAATGATATTTAATCATTAACATACACATCGATTATAACAAATTCAGATCCAGATCATTTTATAAAGACACAAGGATAAATTGAATCATTCTTGTACCCTTCTTTCAACAGGTACTCACACAGGCGATTATACCACATGTGCCCTGATTGTTTCAATCCGTATAAGGATTTTTGAAGCTTTATTTAATAAATTTCTTGGAAACATTAATATTCTTTAGAACAATTTAAATCCTTCAATGATTTCTATTATACGCATATCAAGTTATTCATGTATTGCCAGATTAAAACCTGAAATGACTGCATCCATCATAAGAGAACATGTCTCCATATAATCAGTGTGAGGATATTTACTAATTTTCTTGTGCCACAAGTCGTCTTTATGTCTATCGACTTTGAACTTTTCACATAAGAACACATTTATACCTCCATTGGCTTTATACTTTCAGGTGTTGGGACTATCCGTCCAACTTCACATTTTTCAGGTGAAGTCAATTTTCATTGCGTATTTTTCATTTGGCCAATCATTTATCTGTCCAAATTTCATGACAGATTTGAGCTCAAGATTCTCGTCAATATTAATAATATTGAGCGCTACAATATATTAACAATATCATCGACGATCATTTTATATCGGTTCTTTATTTCTCAATAAAAATATAACTTATTGAGATCTCTTTATCTCATTATTTTCAGTTACCTGAGCCTTTCCTATGATGTCTTATGAAGTGTTATGCCGTGGTGCTCTTCTAGAGTATTTACCTCCTTATTATGACCATCTTGAACATTTGCACCTCTCCTTTTTTAAGGAGTTTTATCTTTGGAACCGATTAGTCTATATGCTTCATGCATTTCATAGACTATATTCATTATGAACTTTATTTTATTTGGAGCATTGGCAGTTGAATATGACATTTAGTTTTGGGTCAGCAAATACGCCTGGCAATATTTTGCAAATGAATTATCACTTGAACTTCAAGTTCACATTTTTTCCTACGAGGATCTAGATGTACTCATAATAATTCATTACATGCTTTACTTTTTTAGCTGCCCATTTTCTCCCCCTATTATTGGGATCACCAACGCATATCCCTAGCCTTATTTGGGGATCTATCTTTGTGCATTGTCGTGGAACAATTAAATCATATAGCACATTCATATTTGTAGATGAAAATTATTTGGTTCCTGACCCTGAATCGATTGTGATAGGAAGAACTTATCATAACTTGACTAGATGCGTACAAGTGCTATTGTATATTAAATAATACATCACATACCAAATTTTATTTTGGCAATTTTGTTCTCATAACCAATGGTTTAGCTATAATTTGAGGCATACAATTTTTGCTAAACCAACTTGGATTTAAACCAGTATTATCAAGATAAATAATCATAATTTATATTTTGGAACTGTGCTCTAATAATTTGAGCAATCAATCTTGCAAAAGCCAAACTGCAAGTTGATAACAAATGCATATGTGACCAAAGAATAGATGCATCTATTAAAATCATATAATAGTAAATGGTCCACATGGCAGACGACCGGGCCCATATATTTATCACATTTTATTTGTTCCAGAAATCAAAGGATTCAATCCTAACCTTAACTGGTATATCATGAGAATAAGCAGCACAAGAGTATTCTTGAAGAATCTTATATTTCTTCAATATATGTCAATATAATTCTCAATTAATTTTTCGCATCATAATTGAACCGAGATGGTCAACCGGTCATGCCAACTAATATTTGTTTTAGTAAACCTCTAGTTTACTTGTGATATATGATTCCATCATCATGCTTATATTTGTGTAGTACAAATAGAAAACAAATCGGGTAATCTTTCATATTTACCCGTTATGATTTATAGAAATATGAAAATATTCAATATTCCTTTCATTTATAGTCCCAATATGCCAACCACTTTGACTTATATATTTGAAACTCAAAAATTTTCTTTTGAGACTTTACAATATCAATGTCGTGAATAATCTTATTCATCCGGTTAGTAACAAATTAATTTATCTGGAGCTCTTAATAACTTTTGTACTACAAAATCTTTTGTCACACCATTCATATAGTAAATGTCTCCTTCATGGAGAAAATTATATCATAAAAAATTATCATGATCAAAATCATCATAAGCTAAATCATTTCTTGCTTTAATTTTGCCTTTAATAACTTTTTATAAGGCACAATAAAATATTTTTTGGCGTATCACATGTACGCGACCAATGTTATATTCATGTAACCACATAATTATATTTATTCTCTTTATTTCACTCAAACCTCCCTTATAAGTGAGTTGTGTGGTATTCATTCAATCATGCATTGCATGTCTTTATTCATTATTTTTATCACATATTGCAACATTCACCTTTAGGAATGGGCCTGCATTCTCAATGCTTATCACAAGTCACATTCTCTTTAATGAATAAATCATAATCAGCGTCGTGCTTTATTATTTTTCATACCAATTTGATGGTAAATATTGCCTTCACATTTTGAAGGACTATTTTGAGAACCCTTATTGTTCTTCTTTTATAATCATAGTGATGATTATTATTATTTTGATCTTTGGAACGCCCACATTCATTGTTCAATCACTTGTCTTCATTTAGACTTATTATGTGCCGCTACCAAATTCACTTCAAGAATGGAGCAAATTAAATAGGACAATCTTCATATTTTTTCATGAAAACTATATTATTTTTCTTTAGTTATCATTATATCATCAATATGGTACAGTGAGACTCAAACCCAATGTCTTACCATTATAAGGCATGTTAGGCCATAATGAATTGAGACTCAAATCCAACTTTTATCATCATGGAGCATCAGGACTTGATCCTGATGTCTTACCCTCACGGTGCATTGAGACTTGAACTCATTAAAGTTGATATTATTAATAACAAAGGATAAAAATAATTTTAAATACGGAGGAAATTCTTACCTCTTGAGTTAAACTCTTTGTAATGTCATTTGGTTATAATTCTCAACATTAGACTTTCGTTTACTCAAATCAGCTAAGTTTTTAGAGTCAGACAAATATATGAAAATATAAAATAATATTAAAAATTCACATGTGATCTTTGCTGCAATAAGTCTACTTTAAGATGAAAGTGATATGACTAGAACATTAAGAAAAATAATGTATCAAATAGAATAATAGTACTACTAGTTACCATGCACTTTTGTAAAAACTAAGTATTATTGTCACGACCCAATTTCACCTATAGGTCGTGATGGCGCCCAACACTACGGCTAGGAAAGCCAACTTAATAAATTAAGTATTCATTGACAAAATTTAAAACCAATAGAAATAATAAAACCCAAATTCTACCAATGTATGTGCCAAGACCTGGTGTCACAAGTGTATGAGCATCTAGTAGATTATACAAAACCTCAAATACCGTCTGAAATAAAAATAGACAGAATAAAAAAAATACAAAGAGAGACACTAGTAGCTACAGAACGGATCAGAGAAACATCTCACCACTATGCCCCTGGATAACGTGGGTGTAAGACGATAGGTCCCCCACTATTACTTGCCTCAGTTCCTGCACAAAAAGTGCAGCAAGTGTAGTATGAGTAAGTAAACAACGTGTACCCAGTAAGTATCAAGCCTAATCTCGAAGTGGTAGAGACGAGATTGCCGACTTTGACACTCACTATGGGTCAACAACAACAACAACCCAGTATAATCCCACTAGTGGGGTCTGGGGAGGGTAGTGTGTACGCAGACCTTACCCCTACCCTGGGGTAGAGAGGCTGTTTCCAAATGACCCTCGGCATCCTTCCCTCCAAGAACTCCCCACCTTGCTCTTGGGGTGACTCGAACTCACAACCTCTTGGTTGGAAGTGGAGGGTGCTTACCATCACTATGGGTCAATAATAATAATTGAAATACAACTAGGATATTTAAATCAGCATGATTTACGAAATTTAAAATAATTTATTTAATCAGCGGAAATAATCAAATTTCTTCAGATGCAACAATTTTCAATATATTAATTAAATTCCTTCAATTCAAATAATTTTTAATTTATCAATTAAATATCATTTACAGGAATAACAATTAATTCTTTAACAAGCAAGAATAATAATTCATTAAATTCCAAGGATTTTTCAATTTATCAATTAGCTTCGCAAGCTGAAATAAGCTATTAAAGTATCGTGTTATTATTTTTATTATTAAGCACGATTTCTGCCGAGGACGTACGACCCGATTCAGAGTATCGTGTACACTGCCGAGGGACGTGCGGCGCGATCCATTGATGCATCTATCCCACAAAAAATGAGGACATTTTCTTATATACCTCCGGGAGGAGAGTATATTTATTATGAGATAAATTCAGGAGGAAGAACAATTTCTTTTAGTAATTAATTGATTTAAACAGAAAATCAAGCATGTGAGATTTCCATCCTTTAATATCTCTATCTAACAATTCACAGCATGTTCATATATAACAATTTAATATTAATAAATCAGGAAATACAATTTACACAAGTAATTCATACTTTGAGTCTTAAACTACCCGGACTTTAGCATTTATAGTAGCTACGCACGGACTCTCGTCACCTTGTGCGTACGTAGCCCCCGCAATTAGCAACAGTTATTCAATTTAATCCCTATGGGGTAATTTCTCCCTCACAAGATTAGACAAGATACTTACCTCATCTTAAAGTCCACTTTTCGATTATCGAGTTGCGTAAAATTCTCGATTCGATGCCGAAAAAGCCGAAACTATCCAAAAGTTATATAAAATAATTAATATATGTTCAATAATTCGAAATTCATCTATTAAATAAACGGCCCTATCCAAAATGGTAATATTCCTTAAATTCACTCCGGGCTCACGTGCCCGGATTCCAGAAATTTTCGGAGGAAAATATTAGCCATAATCTCAAGAACTCAAATATATAATTTCTATCCAATTCCATAACCATTTTCGTGGTTAAAATCTCATTTTTATAAAAATCTAGATTTTTTACCTAAACCCTTGATTTCTAAGATTTACTAGTTATAATCTACCCATAATCTATGTATTTAACTCAAAGGGTATAGAATTAACTTACCTCCAAGTTGTTAATTGAATACTCCTCACAAAGAACTCCAAAATCGCCCAAGCATGGAAGAAAATGGGCAAAAATTGTGAATTCCTGTTCTTTTAAGCTTTCTGCCAAACAGGTCTTTCGCACCTGCGGAAGTTGGAATGCACCTGCGGCTCCGCACCTGCGGAAAAATCCTCGCAGGTGCGAGTTTCACTTGCCTGGCCAATTCTCGCATTTGCGCACAAAGCTTCGCACCTGCGCGTTCGCAGGTGCGCAAATCATCCGCATCTGTGGTGGATTGCCCCTTCCCTTTTCCGCTTCTGCACTCAAAATCTCGCATATGCAAGTGCCGCGCCTGCGAGCTTCTGTCGCATCTGCGAATGTCGCACCTGCGACTGGCCAAGCACATGTGCGATTCTGACAGTAGCTGGGAGCTTCAGTTTTGACTCCCAACTTCCAACTTGGTCCGAGCCTCATCCAATTGACACTCGGGGTCCTCGGGACCCCGCACGAACATACCAACATGTTTGAAATCATAAAACGGACTTGCTCGAACTCTCAGAACGTGTAAAACATCATCAAATCTAAGAATCATACCCTAAACCAAATTGATTCAAACTTAAGAATTTCAAGTTCTTCAATTTACTTTCAATGCGCCGAAATACACTTAAACTACTCGGAATGACACGAAAATTTGCATGCAAGTCTTAAATCATTATATGGAACTATTACCAAACTCGGAATTCCAAACAGACTTCAATTACTCAAAATCCTACTCCAAACCAAATTTAAAGAATTTTAAACCTTCAAATAGTTGATTTTTACTATTAAGCGTCAAAACGCTCCCGGGTTATCAAAAACCCGATTCGGACATACGCCCAAGTTCAAAATTATTATACGAACCTATTGGAATCATCAAATCCCGATTCCGGGGTCGTTTTTTCAAAATGTTGACCGAAGTCAAACTTGGCCTTTTAAGGCTAACTTAAGGAACCAAGTGTTCCGATTTCAACCCAAACGCTTTCAAATCTCGAACCAACTATCTCCGCAAGTCAATAATCATTAAAAGCACATACGAAAAATTTTATTTTAGGAAATAGGATTCTAAAAGTTAAAATTACCGGTTGGGTCATTACAATTATGTTCTCTAGAAAAATAAAGAGATATAGCAGAACCTTTAAGTCAATCAAGGAATAAAAAAAAAATAGTGGACAAATCTCTATCTACTACTATATGCTTTCCATATAGAAATGATTCAACATGTTAATTTGATAACAACTATCATCAACGAAAAATTTGGTGTAGTACATACTTCTTGTACTAATATTTTATCTTAAATTAATATATAATCACTATATTAGGCATACTAAAATCGTATTATAAGGTAAAACCATAAGCATACATAATAAATATAATTTTAATTTTGTAGATTATTTAGTCTACCGCATGCCACCTATTATTTAGTTCATGAAAATTAACAATACTGTATTCATGAACAAGATGCTTAAGTTTATATTATGATGAAATATCACAACAAAACAAAAATAAAAGAACCAACATTCATTCGGCGGAATATATATATATATATATATATATATCTGATATCAAGATCTAAAAGAATTGTTAGACTTATAATTTTGACAAATAGATCATCGAGATATACCTTACCAGAAGTAGAATTTAACCTCAGTTGGTTAGAGCATCGTGCTGATAACATGTTATGAAATAAAAGCAATTTAGTAAAACATGAATAAGACATAGAGATAGAGAGAAGGGAGAGGTTTTCTTCTTCAAATGTGTGTTTCTTCATATCTACTACAAAACCTTTATATAGACATAAAAAATAAAAAAGAATATATCATTGAATATGTCATTAAGCATAGAAATATGTCATTGAATATGTCATTAAGCATTTGAGAATATCATGAAGTAAGAGTAGACATCCACCATAATTTGATTTTTCTTATAACAGTAATTATATTATAGTAGTGATAAAAATAGAATTGGGAACAAGAGTGGCAGACATTAAGGCACTTTTGATGCCTTGAAAATAGACATGAAATTTAATAATAAAGGAAACCTCACCCTTAATGATGACAAAACTTTTTAGAGAGTATTCTCATAACATTGCTCATGAATTAAGTGGTCTGTGCACATAAAATTAATTGCATTATATTTTATTGCAAAAGATGTACTCTATGACCCAAGTATCTGTAGTCTGTACATGTATATTGGTGAATTAAGTGAAGAGTTTGATATTTATATCTTTTATATTTACTATGGTAATGATTGGAAGTATAATAATTATATGCAAATGATTGTGAGGAAACAAAAAAGAGAATTAAATGTAGGATTTGGAAATCAAAAATGAGAATTCGTTCAGAATGTGCATTTGAACATATTTGGACTTTGGTATTAAAACTAAGGTACCGTTTCGCTGCTAATTCTTAAGTTAGGCAGAATTTGACTTTTTCTCTGGTTTGAGTATTACTTTAGAAGAATTGTAATTAGATATTAAGTTGGACTGAGATACTGGGACGTATTTTGATATTAGAAACATGGCACTTAGTAGATAAAATGTTAAGATTCAACACTAAGCTTAAAAGTAGTGATATTTATATTGGACTCGGACTAGGCTAATTGATATCGTTAATTAATATTTTGAATAGATTGAGGCCGTTTGATTGATGTTCTAGGCATTGCAAAGTTGAAAAACTTCCCGTTAGCGAGGTAGGTGAGACTTTTACCTTTGATGCTTAATGACATATTCTTTTTGTTGAGTTTGATAATTTGATACGGCTGTGAACCATGATATTGGGGCATTGTGTATGCCTTTGTACATCACTCGAGCATTGTGTATGCTTCTTGATATATTTGGGGTATTGTGTATGCTTCAATGAATATTGTGTATGCTCCGTTACATATTTGAGTCATTGTGGTGCCGTTGTGGACTCGTAGATGTGTTGGTTAATTTCTTTCACTGCAATTATGACAAGTCCTTAGTATGTTCTCTTGTTGGTTAATTCTTATTAGCTCTGTTGATAGATATATATTGGGTTATTGTATAATGATCGTATTTATTATATCATTCTTATTATGGTATATTTGTATTTTGTTAACACTTATTCCAGAGGTATTTAAAGTGGCGGGTCGAGGATTTTACTGGGTTATATTTACGTATAACTCGCTCATTACCTGCATCTCTATGCAGATACCGTTGGGGGAGATAGAGCTAGTGGATAATGAGTTTGTTTGAGTGGATCCTATTGTTGAGGCGAGTCACCGCATTGTTCGTGGAGGCTTTCGTTTTAGCTTTATCTAGTTCGTGTTAGTTATTTCCTTTTTCGTTGGGGTTTGCATACCCATGAGTAAAACTAATATTACTTTATTAGATGCTTCATGGTCTTAGTGTGAGATTTGGGCTAAAGTTTTATTATTTGAGTGATTGTTGGCTTTTCTATCAATTGACTAAGGTATTGGGTGATAATTATTTCGTCTTTAATTATTAATAATACTTTTAGACCTGCACTTAATTGTTCTCCAAGTGTTTGTTTAAATGGTTAAACGTTTGAGAAAGGGGTTCGCCTGGCAGGTGATGTTAGCAGGGTACCAGTCACGTCTAGGGGGTAGTTTGGGACGTGACAAAGTTGCTTATGAAAAACGTCGACAGGGTGCACATGTTGCTTAGGGAGCATGTGGACAACCGAGATTCTTTGCTATGGCCAGAGAGGATGCTGAGGCATCTAATGCAGTAGTCACAAGTATTATCACTATCGGTTCTTATGGGGCTTACGCTCTTATTGATCCTGGTTCTACGTATTCATATGTATCTCCATCTTTTTCCATATACTTAGAACGAGGAGTTGAGTCTTTTAATGTGCCATATATGGTGGTGACACCAGTGGGGGAGACTATATTTGTGGATAGAGTCTATAGAGATTGTGTGATATTTATTCAGGGCAGGGATACCGTAGTTGATCTACTAGTGTTGCCGATGTTCGACTTTCATCTCATTATTATATGTATTGGTTAGCGTCATGTTATGCTTCAGTTGATTGTCATGCCAAGCTTATATGTTTTGATTTTCCTAGATAACCATGTTTAGTGTAGAAAGGCATAGCTTCTGTGTCCCAGGGAAAGATAATATCTTATGTAAAAGCACGTCGAATGATTAATAATGGGTGTTTGGGTTTTATTGCTACCGTCCGTGATACCCGCTCGGAGGATGTTACTATTGACAATGTTCCAATGGTTCGAGAATTTGCTGATGTGTTTCCAGAAGATTTACCCGGGTTGCATTCGACGAGAGAAATTGAGTTCAGTATTGATTTGGTGCGAGGAACTCAACCTATCTCTATTCATCCATACTGTATGGCTCCAACTGAGTTAAGAGAATTAAAGGTTCAACTTCAAGAGCTACTTGATAAGGGATTCATCAGGCCTAGTGTATCGTCTTGGGGTGCGCTTGTGTTATTTGTGAAAAAGAAAGATGAAACGATGAGAATGTGTATTGATTATAGACAACTGAATAAGGTGACGGTCAAGAATAAATACCCGTTGTCATGTATTGATGATTTATTCGACCAGCTACAGGCTGGTACTCACTTTTCCAAAATTGACCTGAGATCAGGTGAGAGTTAAGACCGAGGATATATCCAAAACATCGTTTCGAATCAGGTACGGGCATTTTGAATTTTTGGTGATATCCTTCGGGCATACTAATGCCCCCACAACATTTATGGACCTCATGGATAGGGTATTCAAGCCATTCTTAGATCATTTTGTGATTGTATTTATTGATGACATTTTGGTCTACTATTAAAGTGAGGCAGAACATGAACAATACCTAAGAATTGTGCTACAGATACTTAGAGAGCGAAAGCTTTATGCCAAGTTCTCAAAATATGAATTTTGGTTGGACACAGTTTCCTTTTTGGGACATGTGGTGTCACGAGATGGGATTCAAGTTGATTCAAAGAAGATAAAGGCAGTTCGAGATTGGCCTCGACCCACTACTCCTACAGAGATACGTAGCTTCTTGGTACTAGCTGGATATTATAGAAGGTTTGTTGAGGGTTTCTCAAAGATATCCAATCCATTAACATGATTAACTCAGAAAGGTGTTGCATTTCAGAGGTCAAATGAATGTGAAGAAAGTTTTCAGAAATTGAAGACTGCATTGACTACAGCTCCAATTTTGACACTACATATGGGTGCAGGCGATTTTACTATTTATTGTGATGCGGCTCGAGTTGATTTGGGTTGTGTGCTGATGCAGGATGACAAAGTGGTAGCTTATGCTTCTCGAAAACTAAAGAACTATGAAAATATTATCCGACTCATGACTTAGAATTGGTTGCGATCGTATTTGCGCTTAAGATCTGGCGTCACTATCTTTGTGGTGAGCCGTGTGAAATATATACTGATCACAAGAGTCTGCAATATATATTCAAGCAAAGAAATCTGGATTTGAGGCAGCGACGGTGGTTAGAGCTACTTAAATATTTGATCTTACTATTTTGTATCATCCCGGGAAGGCGAATGTGGTAGCAGACGCCTTGAGTAGAAAGTCCATGGGTAGCTTGGCCCGATTTTCTACTTAAGAACGACCTATGGTTATGGATATTCAGGCATTGGCTAATTGGGGAGTGCGCATTGATCATACATTGCCGTGCATGTTACTTGCGGGTTTGGTAGCACAATCATCCTTGGTTGGACAGGTCAAGGCTCGTCAATTTGAAGATTCCTGTCTTGTTAGACTTCGAGATCGAGTGCAGAATGGTGGTGTTAAGTCATTTGCTATTAATAGTGAAGAGGTGGTACGTCGACATGGTAGATTGTGTATTCCCATGGTGGGTGACATGAAGAAGTTGATCCTTGAAGAGACTCATAGCTCCCGCTACTCTATTCATCTAGGTGCTACTAAAATGTATCAAGACTTGCGTGAATTGTACTGGTTAAAAGGTATAAAGTATGATATTTTGAAATATGTGACTAGTTGCTTAAATTGTCAGCAGGTGGAATATGAGCACCAAAAACCAGGTGGTGTAATGCATAATTTGATTATCCCGGAGCGGAAGTGTGAAAGGATTAATACGAATTTTGTGGTTGGGTTACCACGTACTTTTAAGAAACATGATTCAGTATGGGTGATTGCGGACAGACTCACGAAGTCCGCACATTTTATATCGGTTCGAGTTACTCACATTGCAGAATAGTTAGCAGATATTTACCTCCGTGAGATAGTTCGGCTTCATGGCGTGCCTATTTCTATAATATCAGATCGGGGTGCACAGTTTACTGTTGAGTTTTGGAAATCTTTTCAGAAGTCATTGGGTTCTTAGGTTGAGTTGAGCACATCTTTCCATCCACAAATAGATGGGCAGTCTGAACAGGTTATTCAGATCTTGGAGGACATGCTCAGAGCTTGTGCGATTGATTTTGGTGGCCATTGGAATGATCAATTACCGTTAGCAGAGTTTGCTTATAATAACAATTATCAATCGAGTATACAGATGGCGCCGTTTGAAGCTCTATATAGTCGTAAGTGTCGTTCACCAGTTGGATGGTTTGAACCTGGTGAAGCACAACTATTCGGTCCAAATTTGGTTCGGCAAGCTTTAGAGAAAGTTGCATTGATATGAGAACGACTTCGGACAGCTTAAAGCAGACAAAAGTCTTATGCGGATAAGCGAGTTCGTAATTTGGAGTTCATGAAGGGAGAAAAAGACTTTTTGAAGGTGTCCCCTATGAAAAACGTCATGAGATTCGGGCATAGAGGCAAGGTAAGTCCGAGGTATATTGGTCCATATGAGATTTTAGATTGAATCGGTTCGGTGGCATATAGACTTACTTTGCTTCCGAGGCTGTATGTGGTTCATCCTGTGTTTCATGTGTCTATGCTTAGACGATATATTCGTGATGATAACCATAAGATTCAGCCTGAGGATGTGAAGCTTAATGAAAACTTAACTTATGAAGAAGGTCCGATCGCTATTCTTGATATGCAAGTGCTATAATTGAGGTCAAAAAAGGTTGCTTCAATGAAAGTATTATGGTGCAACCATCTAACAGAGGAAGCTACATGGGAATCT
This sequence comes from Nicotiana otophora, assembly GCA_000715115.1. NCBI lineage: Eukaryota > Viridiplantae > Streptophyta > Magnoliopsida > Solanales > Solanaceae > Nicotiana > Nicotiana otophora. Next base: position 58,774 of record AWOL01S0012623.1, read on the forward strand.
GAAGTAGACATGCGAAGCAAGTACCCCAGTTGTTTGAGATGTAAGGTACACTTTCTAACTCATTCGAGGATGAACGCTTATTTAAGTGCGGAAGAATGTAATAGGCCGAAATTATTTATATATTGATTAACTATTTGAAAGAAGAAGAAAAATATTTATTTACTTAGTAGTTATTGGGCCAAACACTATACAACCTTAGAAAATAATTTTCACTAAAAGATAAAGACCCATTCTCTTAGCTGCCAGGTTTGAAGTCACGCTTGGAAAACGTAAGTAAAATGGGTTTGTTAGTTCTAAGATACCTAGAGGAGCAAAGTGACGGCACTGTAATTAGATAGAAAGAAAAGGCTACGGGGGAGTGTGGTGGAGAGGATGACGGCTGTATCAAGAGTTAGGAGTGGTTTTTGCATCTGTACCCGATTTTGGAATCACAATTGAACCTATACTCACTTTGCAAACAAGTTTGCAAGTGTACTCATTTTACGATCAACTTCAGACTTATCCGATCTGAAGTTAAAAAATATTAGTCTAAAGTGAAAAAATTGCACTTCAAATACACTTAAGGCCAAATAGGTCTGAAGTACAACCAATGGTTTCATGCACTTAAGGCTAATAAGTCTGAAGTGAAAAATTGCACTTCAGATACACTTAAGGCCAATAAGTCTGAAGTGAAAAATTGCACTTCAGATGCACTTAAGGCCAAAAAGTCTGAAGTGCAATAAACGTTTTTATTCATTTAAGGCCAATAAGTCTGAAGTGAAAATTTGCACTTCAGATGCACTTAAGGCCAAATAGGTGTGAAGTGTAACCAATGATTTCATGCACCTAAGGCCAATAAGTGTAAAGTGAAAAATTGCACTTCAGATGCACTTAAGGCCAAAAGGTCTGAAGTGCAACAAACATTTTGCTATACTTAAGGCCAATAAGTGTGAAATGAAAAATTACACTTCATATGCACTTAAGACCAAAAGGTCTGAAATGCAACAAACGTTTTGCTACACTTAAGGCCAATAAGTCCGAAGTGAAAAATTGCACTTCAGATGCACTTAAGACCAAAGGGTCTGAAGTGCAACCAACGTTTTTATGCACTTAAGGCCAAATAGGCCTGAAGTGCAAATTGTCCAGAAACAGAAATTTGTTCTTCGAATGATAATAATCCAATATACGATTTAATACCTAAATCTACTCCAAATGAATTCAAATTTGAAGCATAACCTCCAAATATTATCAGGAACAAACCCCAATCATCAATTTGTCAAAACAATAATAAATCTAATGAACCTATTTTGCAATTAAGAAAAAGAAGAAGAAGAAACCCTAAGCAATAGCAAAAAATAAAGCGTCATAATAGTTCACCATTGTAAAATATCATAAACTACATTAAAATATGTTCACAACCATCATATAAAATCATTGTCACCCGAAGAAAAGGAGAAGAAGAAAACGAAGGAGGAGAAGGAAGAGGAGAAAAATACCTGAAATTATTTAAAATATGGGTACAAATTAAAACTTTTTTAAAAAGTGAGTATAAATTAAATAAGGACGACTAAATAGGACGCCCCGTGCAATTATTACGCAATTCTTGCAACTCAACATTGGTGCTCAGGTACAATATTTAGCCCATCCAATAATTGTTCCTCAAAGTAAGAAGATATACTATTGGTAATTATTCAATTCGGTCCATAATAAGTGATTTTTTGGATGCTTTCACACAAATTAAGAAATTCATATTTTAACATTAATTAGCAATGAAATTGACCATATTAACCTTTACTATCTCTTCACATAAACACCCCTAACACATACTCCAACATTATTTACTCCAAGAACAATATAGAAAAACAATAATTAGTTCATTCTTGAAATCTAAAAAAATCACTTATTTAACCGTAGTGATAAAAATAGAATTGGGGAACAAGAGTGGCAGACATTATGGCACTTTTGATGCCTTGAAAATAGACATGAAATTTAATAATAAAGGAAACCTCGCCCTTTAATGATGACAAAACTCTTTAGAGAGTATTTTCAGAACATTGCTCATGAAATAAGTGGTCTGTGCACATAAAATTAATTGCATTATATTTTATTACAAAAGATGTACTCTATGACCCAAGTATCTGTAGTCTGTACATGTACATTGGTGAATTAAGTGAAGAGTTTGATATTTATATCTTTTATATTTACTATGGTAATGATTGGAGTTATAATAATTATATGCAAATGATTGTGAGGAAACAAAAAAGAGAATTAAATGTAGGATTTGGAAATCAAAAATGAGAATTCGTTGCAGAATGTGCATTTGAACATATTTGGACTTTGGTATTAAAACTAAGGTACTGTTTCGCTGCTAATTCTTAAGTTAGGCAGATTTTGACTTTTTCTCTGGTTTGAGTATTACTTTAGAAGAATTATAATTAGATATTAAGTTGGATTGAGATATTGGGACGTATTTTGATATTAGAAATATGGCACTTAGTAGATAAAATGTTAAGATTCAACTATAAGCTTAAAAGTAGCGATATTTATATTTGACTCCGACTAGCCTAATTGATATCGTTAATTAATATTTTAAATAGATTGAGGCCATTGGAGGCCGTTTGGTTGATGTTCTAGACGTTGCAAAGTTGTGAAACTTTCCGTTACCAAGGTAAGTGAGACTTTAAGCTTTGATACTTGCTTTTCTAAAACCCATTTTAAAAAAATGCGTTTTCTCTGCCTGGTCCATGTGTTGGGACAAGCTTGCGCTTGACAGAATCGGTGGTCTTAGACTAGACGCAAATATATTATTTTATGAAAAATATAAAAAATTAATTTTATTAGTTGTTTGATGACGTGATACGGCGGTGAGCCATGATGTTGAGTTTGATAGTTTGATACGGGTGTGAGTCATGATGTTGAGTTTGATAGTTTGATACGGCTGTGAACCATGATGTTAGGGCATATGTCTTTGTACATCACTCCACCATTGTGTATGCTTCTTGATATATTTGGGGCATTGTGTATGCTTCAGTGAGCATTGTGTATGCTCCGTTACATATTTGAGGCATTGTGGTGCCGTTGTGGAATCGTAGATGTGTTGGTTAATTTCTTTCACTGCAATTATGACAAGACCTTAGTGTGTCCTCTTGTTGTTTATTTCTTATTAACTCTGTTGATACATATATATTGAGTTATTGTATAATGATCGTATTTATAATATCGTTCTTGTTGTGGTGTATTTGTATTTTATTAACACTTATTCCAGAGGTATTTAAAGTGGCGAGTCGAGAATCTTACTGGGTTATATTTACGTATAACTCGCTCCTAACCTGCATCTCTATGTAAATACCGTTGCGGAAGATAGAGCTAGTGGCTGACGAATTTGGTCGAGTGGATCCTATTGTTGAGGTGAGACACTGCATTGTTCGTAGAGGCTTTCGTTTCAGCTTTATCTAGTTCGTGTTAGTTATTTTCTTTTTCTTTGGGGTTTTGCATACCCATCAGTAAAACTAATATTACTCCATTAGATGCTCCATGGTCGTAGTGTGGGATTTGGGCTAGAGTTTTTTTATTTGAGCGATTGTTGGTTTTTCTATCAATTGACTAAGGTATTGGGTGATAATTATTTCGTCTTTGATTATTAATAATATTTTTAGGCCTGCACTTAATTGTTCTCCCACTGTTTGTGTAAATGGTTAACCGTTTGAGAAAGGGGTTCGCTTGGCAGGTGGTATTAGCTGGGTGCCAATCACGTCTATGGGGTAGTTTGGGACGTGACAATAGCATAATTACAAATATCAAATACAATATATATAGGGAATAATACAGGTTATATTCATATATGCATTCTGAATAATTACAACATGTATTTTAATATTAGATTTTAGTCAATGCAACTAAATATAGCAAATGAAAACTTACAGTCGTATGTAGTTCCAAGTAATCTTTCACTCGAATATCCACCTTCTCCATCTTTTTCATTATACTATCAAATTTATCCTGGGTGTATGCTTTTGCCATTGAAAAGTAAACCTCACTCAACTTCTCGTGACTTTTTTTGAATTTCTTGTATACGTTATTCCAGAGATGTCATATGCAAGCAAAATGTGGTACGGTAGGATACACTCTGGATACAGCTTTGATGATGCTCTCGTTCCTATATGAAACAACGCACGTGTTTTCTCATTCACCATAAGCTTCCTTGAATTGCTCAAAGAACCACAACAAAGCAGCATCAGTCTCTGAATCAACTACACCATATGCTAGTGGCATGATATGTCCTGTAAATACAATTGCATACAACAAGAAAAAATCAGTATTGTTGTATTAAATAACTAGAAGAGCAGTTTGTATGTTAGTGTATCATGTATGTATTATTTTTGTTATTAATTGATTTACCTGCACCATCCAACGTAATAGCCGAAACAAATGTCCATGTATATGTTGATTTTAGGTGGCTGTCATCTACAATGAAGATTGGTCTACAATAATCGAATCGCTTTGTAAAAGCAAACAATGATATATACAAATACATGAACTCATTTTTAGGAGATTTTTTATTCTAATATGTGAACAAGGATAAGTTGTATCCAAGGTATATAAGTACCCCGATAATTTATTGTATGAATCAACTGGTTCTCCCCTCAAGAAATTCACTGCCTTTTCTCTAGTGCGCCATACGAACATGTAACTAACATCGACACCAAAGTCTAATTCACATCATCAATTATATCCTTTGGCATGTATTTCCTTTTATGAATAGTAAACTTAGACCTAATCATGCCCCAATCAACGTACTGATTGCTTGATGTTGCTAATATACCTTATCCTTCAATGGGCATATATGCTTATCATTGAACTCCCTCACTTTGAACATTTATGATTTGTTAATACTAGAAGCCTTAAATTTCCATTCACAATGCTCAGAAACACATAACAAGATATAGCTGCAAATACAATTTTAATACACATACGATCAATTATGTATACACAACAACATATAATAAGTTATGTAATAGCAGTAAAACTTAATGGCATCTGAATACGGTATATACAGTTCACAACACGTAAATGACAAATACAATATATAAAATAGGGCATTATCAATACATGAATACAGATGTGGCATTACACCTAGAGCTGATTCAACACTTACTTTTCCAACCACTAACACACAACATTTACTTTTTGAACAAAGTTATGAATACACAAACATACAATAAAATACAACATATATTACAAATACAACATAATATATGTTGTATTCATATATACTTTTATTAATACAACATAAATAGGTTATAAATACACAAACATACAATGAAATACAACATATATTATGAAGTTCTAATATGTAATACCAGTCAAACCTGATAGCATTTGACCTATCAATCCGGAATTGAAACCCTGTAGCAATTGCATATTGCTCCATCATTGCCTTCAATGTCGCTTTATCCTTGTATAATTGTCCAGCCATCACCTCTTTTTGATTAGTATTTGAAATAATCAAATCTCTTTTTGGTTCAAAAACCTCAATTGGTTCACCTGAGTTTAACTGTCACGACCCCAATTTTCCACCTTAGGATGGCGTGATGGCACCTAACTTCTAAGATTAGGTAAGCCTAACACATGCTGATTATTAATGGAATTTAACTATAATATATTAAATAATAACTGTAACAACATAACTGAACTAACATCGGTCATATAATCCCAAAACCGGTAGTACAAGTCATATTTTAACAAGTACATCACTGTCCCGGAATGAAACAATCCGATCGGTCGTTTTGAGCATTTGCACTTTAAATTGAGAGAGTGAGTAGTTTATGGGCATGAGTAGCTTACGAGCATGAGTAACAAGTAGTTTACGGGCATGCGTATTTTCGTATGATGTATTATGACTCATGTGAATCGTTAGTTTTGGTTTTTCAGGTTATTCGGAATCGAATTGGAAGAATGGATTTCATGGTTGAAGCTTTAAATTGGGAGAGTTGACTAAGTTTAACTTTTTGTGAATTTGAACCCGGAATGGAATTCTGATGATTTCTATAGCTCCGTATGATGATTTTGGACTTAGAAGCGTGTCCAGAAGTTTTTTGGGAGATCCGTAGTAGAATTAGGCTTGAAATGGCGAAAGTTGTATTTTTGGAAAGTTTGACCGAGTGGTTGACTTTTTGATATCAGATTGGAATCAGATTATAGAAATGGGAATAGCTCTGTTATGTCATTTATGACTTGTGTGTAAAATTTAAAGTCATTCCGGATTGATTTACTATATTTCAGCACGAGTTATCGAATTTGAAAGTTTAAAGTTCATAGATTTCGATTTGAGGTGTGATTTGTCATTTTGATATTGATATGTGTGTTTTGAGGCCTCGAGTAGGTCCGTATTTTGTTATGGAACTTGTTGGAATGTTCGTACGGGGTCCCTTGGGGCTCGGGTGAGTTTCGGATTATTTCATTGCATTTTTTGGATTTTGCTAAGCTGTTGGTTCTGGTGTGACCGCATCTGCAGTTGGTTTGCGCAGGTTCGATGGTCGTAGAAGACACAATGGAGTCACAAGCGCGGAGGTGTTGCTGGGAGGAGGAGTCCGCAAAAGCGGATGATTCATTCGCATCTGCGAAGGCGCAAATGCGGTGTGAAAGGGCGCAAGCAAACGTCAGTGCATGAGCCCAATTTGTACTCGCACCTGCGTGTGCGCAGCAGCGGAGTTTCTACCATAGGTGCGAAGGCAGACCTCCAGTGCTTCTCCACAGAAGCGTGTTTTTGGTCGTAAAAGCGACGCCGCAGAAGTGACTAATATGCCGCAGGTGCGAGAATGCTGGGTAGAATGTTTTAAATCGAGGGTTTTGGTTCTTTCTTCATTTTGGGAGCTATGGAGCTCGGATTGAGCCGATGCTTGAAGCAATTTTTATCTTGTGGACCAAGGTAAGTATTCTCTACTCATTCTTGATTTTATATCACGAATCTACCTTCATTTTTGGTAATTGGATTGTAAATTTTAAAGAGGTAATTGGGGGTTTTAGCCTAAAGTTTCATAATATGAATATTTGAGCTTTGAACATCGAATTGGAGTCGGATTTGAGTGAAACTAGTGTGGTTGGACTCGTAATTGAATGGGTTGTTGGATTTTGTAAATTTTGTTGGGTTCAGAGGTGCGGGCCCAAGTTGGTCTTTTGGCCGATTTTGGGCTTTTAAATCAAGATTTGATGTTGTTTGTTTGGGATTGGTTCCTTTAGCATTATTTGATGTATTAGAGTTGTTTTTGGTTAGTTTCGAGCCGTTCGGAGGTCGGAACGTGCGGGATGGTATTTTGGAGTATCGCTTGGCTTGTTCAGTGTTGGAATTGGCTTGTTCAAGGTAAGTAACTCTTCTAAACTTAGTGCCGAGGGTATGAAACCCCGTAATACGTGTTATATGATCGGTATTGTGGTGACACACATGCTAGGTGACGTGCGTGTGGGCATGCACCATGTGAATTGGGACTCTATTGCTTCTATGGCACTGTATAATGGTCCTACTTTGTTGATATCCGTGTTTCTACCATGTGATAAAGTAGTTAAGGTGTCAATTATGCTAGATATCATGTTTAGGCATTATGCCGATACTGTTTGGACCCATAGTGGTCATTTCTTACTGTCATCTCACTGATTTCATTGATATTTTGTACTCAGTCATATCCATGCATTCATACCATATCTCAGTCTCAGATATTATTTATTGATACATCATATCATTGTTGTCGGGCTAGTTTTATGGCATTGTGAGCCCGTGAGTGAGACTGGAGAGATTGATGACTGAGTGAGACCAAGGGCCTGAGTGAGAGTGATATTTTGGGATCGGGATGCACACCGCAACATGTTATATTGATTACATATTTTAGGATTGGGCTGCACGCCGCATTATGTTATATTGATTACATATTTTGGGATCGGGCTGCACGCCGCAACATGTTATATTGAATACATATTTTGGGATCGGGCTGCACGCCGCATCGATATAGTGCTTGGGCTGAAGGAGCCCCTCCGGAGTCTGCACACCCCCAGTGAGTGCAGTAGACTATATATATGCGGATCACGTTGCACGTTGCATGTTGCAACGGTCCGTATGGTCATATGTGGATCGGGTTGCATGCCACAACAAGTATTGTACAATGCTGAGTGATTGAGTGAGCTGAGCATTGAGCATAGTCAGAGGGAATGCGATACAGTGAGATTGAGTACTCTGAGAGTGTGAGTACATGAGCTCATCATTGAGATGCATTGCATTTGACATGCGTACTTGAGATACATGCATAGAGATGCATTTCCTTTATGCTACCCAATTTTGGTGACATTTATGATTTTACCTGTATCTTGACATGTAGGCATAGAGACGTACTTTCCTCATGATATCTGAAAATGAAACATCTTACTTGTTATTGAAAAGAGTTTTGGGAAAAATCAAAGTTTTCAAACTTACTCCTATTTTGGCTTTTTCGGTAAAAGATTTGGGTTTTCACTGAGATACTTGAAAAGAAATGCCTATTGTTGTTTTGGAATTGTGAACGAACTGAGCATTTTATTTCTGAGATACCTTTTTTATTACTTGTACTATACTGTTATGAACTATTGTGGAATATTGGTGTTGGACCCGATCTTTGTGTTAGCTCGTCACTACTTTCAACCTAAGGTTAGGTTTATTACTTATTGAGTACATGGGGTCGGTTGTACTCATACAACACTTCTGCACCTTGCGTGCAGATGTTGGCTGTTGATGTTGCTGTGCTCGGTTGGAGCTAGACTTGAAGATGTACCTGCGTCCCGGTTGTAGCTGCCTCTTGTTCATGGTAGCCTTAGATCTATAAAACTCTGTTAATGTATTTTTCAAACAAATAATGTATTTACTTCATTTCAGCTTTGTAAACTCTATTCTTAGAAGCTCATGATTTGTACTACCAGTTCTTGGAAAATATATAAGATTCAGATAATTCCTTTTGTTTAATTGTCTTATTAATATTATTGGAATCAGATAGTTACTAGTTGGCTTACCTAGCGGGTTGGGTTAGGTGCCATCACGACTAGTGAATTTGGGGTCGTGACACAGAATAATAAGAAACAATGGAAATAAAATACAACAGAAGGTGACTTCGGAGCCTGCGAACGTCGAGCAGGTATATCTCGAAGCCTCCAACCATACAGGCATAAGTCCCAAACCAACTAAATCATAAGTACCTGGATCTGCACAAAAATATGCAGAAGCGTAGCATGAGTATACCATAACGGTACCCAGTAAATATCAAGCTTAACCTCGGTAGAGTAGTGATGAGACCAGGTCAAGACACCTAGTAGACATATAAACCTGTGCAGGATATAACATAAAGCTAACGATGGAAAGAACATCAATGTAAGACCAAAAACAGAAGGATAAAAAATTTACAATCAACAGTGAAGGTAATAGAAGCAAGAATGGCCACAAGAAACAACCAGGTAATAAAGCAGCAACATAGTTAGAATACAGAAGAAATGTGAATGAATTCAGGTAAGGAGAACCGATGTCAACTCAATCGATCAAATCGTTCCTAATGCACGAATTACAATAAGAATTACCCGAGTTACCACTCCTCGTAATCTCAAATCATAAGTCACAACTTCCAATCTTATACGTGTGGAACCTCGTGCCCATATTTTCCAAATCACTTTCGCACGGCAAAGTCCATGTGCTACCATGTACATTGTATCCGTGTCAAATGCTAATAAAATGCTCAAGAGATTTATTTATATACAATAAGGCATAATAACAATCTGGAATAAAGTAAGGAATTAAATGAGAAAGTGAGTTTTATTAAGGAACCAATACAATGAAATAAAGTATAATTCATACAAGATATGGTATCAAAGGAGTTTAGTTTAGGAGTCATTTGGGTAAAGAAAATATCATTTTGAAATAAAACAAAGCATCAGATAAGTCACCGAATTATATATAGAATTTGTTAAAATAAAATATAATAACGATTTTTAAGTAAAGTAAAAACATCAGGTAGGATAAGGAGTTTAATTCGAGAAATCAATTAAAGTAAAATATGACAACTATTAAGAATAGTAAAGTATCGAATAAAACGACGAATGTTAACTTAAGTGTCACATAAGGTAAGCATGCTCCTATTTCTTTCATTTTAAACCGTTATGTTATCAACAACTTAACAGAACATGAGATTATGGCTCCACACACTAAATTCATTTTGAAAATCAATTTTCCAAGTAACCACGGGAGCACAGATTGACACATTGTAATAATACAACGGTTCACGTAGGATGTATGACTCATACAAGACACAACAATAATAACAAGTACAACACACATAATCCGTTGCGGCCGCAACCCGACCCCACTGTATCATCATGCATCAATATCATAATCCTCCCTTATTCCACCATAGTATCATTAATCAATATCAAATATCACGTCTTTAATCCATTGTGGCGCGCAACTCGATCCCACCGTATTATCATTTATCAATATCATAGTTCTCCCTTATTTCACCATATCATCATTATCAATATTAATTAATACATACACAAACCGTTGCGGTGTGCAACCCGATCCCACCATATCATCATTAATCAATTCATAATCCTCCCTTATTCCACCATATCATCATTATCAATACCGTTGCGGCGTGCATCCCGCTCCCCAAGCAATATGAATTAACCAAACAAACTACAACCAACTAAGACATATCACAAAATCAACGCAATAACGAAGCTACACACAAAGAAGTCACAGCGGATGAAGAAGTTACACGATAACTCACAAAATCAAATAGCAAGAAATGACAAATCATAAACCAAGACACAATTTCCGAGAATCAATTAACAATGAAGGCATGTGATAGACAAGGTATGTATTCAACAAGTAATTACAATTAACAATATAAAACATATAAGGGTGCACTTGGCAAATGAAAGACAGAACATGCACTAACAACTTCATGTAGAGCACGTAAGGGAAAGCCTAGCAACAAAAGATATAACATGAAACGATAATTTCAATTAAATGCATGAAAGAAGCCTAATAGTCTAAACTGTTCAAATACCACATATAAGCCCGTGTACACACTCATCACCTCATGTACACGCCTTCCACATAATTCAAATAGTACCATCAACCCAAAACCTAAGGGGTAGTTTTCTCCCACAAAGTTAGGCAAGATACTTATCTCAATTCGGCCAAATCAATACTAAAATTAGCTTTTCCTTTATAAATTCACCTTCGCTCGGCTCAATCTAGCCAAAGACAACTTAAATATATCAAACAATGCAAGAGAAAACAATTTCAATTAACAAAGCTATGGTCTTTATACAATTTCCAAAAAGTCAACAAAAGTCAACCCCGGGCTCGCCCGGTCAAAACCCGGGTCCAGGGGTAGGTATTGACTACCCATAACCCCACGAGCCCATAAATGTGTTTTGTTTCCAAATCCGAGTCCAACTCGACTCTCAAATCCCAAAATTTTATTTTTCAAAACTTTGACAAAAATCCCCAAATTTCCTCTTAGAAACTCATGAATTTGATTTAAATATGATATATATATATATATATATATATATAGTCATGAAATATAATTGAAAATTGATTATAATCAATTATCCCGATAGTTTGGTATGAAAATCTCTCCACAAAATCGCCTCCCACCGATTCTAGGATTCAAAATATGTTAAAATAATGCTAAGTCCCGAAATGAAAATCTTAATACCAGCCTCAGATGTCTCATTTGCGACATGAGGTTCGCAAATGCGACAATGGTATCGCAAAAGTGAAGCCTGACCAACTCTGCCTAAGTCGCAAATGAAAAGCGATAGTTTGTGTCGCAAATATGGAAGCTGCCTCAATCGCAAATGTGATGAAACTATTCGCAAATGCAAACTCCCCTATCCCAGCCCATCGTCGTAAAAGCGAGAATGATCTCGCAAATGCAGACATCGCAAATGCGATAATAGAGCACCAAAACCAGCAGAACTTCTACAAACTCCTCCGGAACGCGTCCAAAACTCATTCGAGCCATCAGGGCTCTAAACCAAATATACACACAATTCTAAAAACATAACACGAACTCACTCACGTGATCAAAACACCAAGATAACATCTAGAATCACGAATCGGATACCAAAACGCATGAAAATCATTGTGAATTTCAAAAACTCCTAGAATTGCAACCAAGCTTCCGAACCACATCAAATCAACTCCAAATGGCTACAAAACGGACCTATTCTAAGTCCGGAACCAAAATCTGAACCCAATATCCTTAAAGTCAAACCATGGTCAAGCCTAGGAAAATTCCAAACCTTTGAATTGACAACTTCCGCCAAATGGTGCCGAAACCTTCTAGAAATATCCAAATGCAAATTCGGGCATACACCCAAGTCCAAATTCATCATCCGGACCTACCAGTACCATCAAAACTCCGACCCGAGGTCAAATACTCAACAGTCAAACTTGGTCAACTCTTTCAACTTCAAGCTTCTCAAAATGGGGTTTTCCTTCAAAATCAATTCCGAATCATTCAAAAAACCAAAGCCGACCATGCACGCAAGTCATAATACACTAAGTGAAGCTACTCATGACCTCAAACTGCTGAACTGGATGCAATTGCTCAAAACGACTGGCTAGGTCGTTACAGCCCCCCCACTTAAACATACGTTCATCCTCGAACGTGCCGGGAGTCGTTCCAAAGCTATCAAATCACTGCATGAGCTCGCCATACATACACCCGGGGGTGATGCCACGTCACCCCAATCCACATAGGCCTGACAACACAACTTAACTGAAGATCCCACCTCATCCTTTGTCCATAAACCTTAGAACCCAATCCTCAACATCTGAAGCTCATCATATGACCCGAATCTCACATCAATACACTGTATAAGCCTGAACAAGCTGGATTAAGTCACTACTTCAACCAAAGGTATAATCACCTGATATTCCTCATAACTCAGACGTCCATGGCAGTCACTTCTGACCACCATAGCTGCCCAATAGCAATCTCGGTACCGGTAATGCACTTCATATCGAATAAAAACTTGTTTCGGACCTCCACAATGCTGCCTATGATAAAAAAAACATGTAAAAACTCATAACCACCCATGAAATCAGCAAGCCAGGAAGCTCTCTTGTTCTCCAAGGGTCATTGCCCAACTTCTGAGCGAAAATATAGCATCTCGGTACAATAGTGCAAATCTTAGGTCTACAAACCTTATCTCAGCCCATACAAGCAGCACACGGACAAGTCACACCAAAACGCATGGATTCTCACACAACGCGGTCCATACACCAAACAAGCAATAACTTAGAAGGAAATTTTCTAAGGACAGAATAAAAGCAAGGTACAGAGACTATCTAACAAGTACAATAGATATAACAACAAAGTACAATTTTATCAACTTATCCCATAAAAGGGAAATAAAACATGAAATAAGCACAAGAAAGGGTATTCCACATAACATTCGTTACGGCGTACAACCCGATCCCAAATATATCAATCTACATAGGGATACCCTTCGAGCCAAAGTCCTCGGGTTCACTGATCACATGAATGCCAACATCAAATACGATAGAGTGCACAAATATAACTGTGGGAAGATGAATAGAAATAATACAACATAGAGGAAAACAAGCATAACTAAGGTGCTATGAGTAAATCAACATCACGAGGGCCATCTTGCCCATATCGCCATAAGGCCTGAATGAGATTACAACATACGTGCGAATAACCATATAACTTCACACCCAACATAGCATAAGAAAGAAGCACATAGCATACACCGGGGCACGAATAACATCCATTCTGCCCGGTATTGTACCCACGAAAGCAATTTCATAAGGTTAACCAAACCTGATCTGATATAGATTACACGTCCTCATTGGGCTTTTAAATATCCCCAAACCAATTCTGATCATTCCCAAATAGGTAAATAACCTTCCAAAAGACTATGGCAACCTATCCATAACATATGCCATTAGTTATTATATTCTCAACATTTATTCACAATCTGCAATCAAGGGTTAGTCCACCGACGAGAATATCCAGTCCGGGAACCTCATGAATACCAGAATTTCCATACCCGATGTCAGCTACGCAATTCAAATGGCTGATGCATCACTTACACTCTATCATCTTACATAAACACCCATATAGATCTTCCATACCGCGCAGCAAAACCTAAACTTCAAAAGCCCCAATACCCGGTAATCATCATACCACTAGTCAAGCATCCGCAAACCAAAACACAAGGTGCCCTCCCAAAATGCACGCTCTTCACATGCGATACCCAATAGTGCCAGCATTCTTTTAACTTCTGATATCCACCCAGGAGAAAACCATGATACACTACATATTCTTATGCCAGTAGTAGACAACCGGCTCAGGCCGTGGTCGACACCATCGAGAACTCTCTGAGACCCGCCCACATATAACTAAGCCATCAGGACTGAATCTCCCCATTTTAACCGAGTCACGCAAACCGTCCAACCCAAGAGTACTGCCACAGACACCGGTGGAGAATTACCACCCAAAAAGACCAATTATCTCTATTGCTATGCTGACCCAACACCACTGAGCATACCCATTTTTTCGGATCCTCCTCGACTTTTCTCCAAGGTAACACTTCTTCCTATCGGTACACAATGATCCCAAAATCGAAGCTCAATACAGAAGATCCTAGCACAAACTACGTAGCACAGAAGCTCATAAAGAAATGCATTCCCTCTGAAGCACCCCATGATGCCACGACCGAGATACCCACGCTGAAGAAACCTTCTGTGAATCTAAAGTTGCTTCTCTGACCTCTCTAATACTGAAATATAGAATTATTAATGACACAGAAGTACCGCAAGTCCCATCATTATTCCATACCATTCTCAGATCTTAATTATACACAAATTCCACGGAACCCTTCAATACCTCATCTGCATCTCAGGCCAAAACTAATATAACACATGACCCTGCAATCTGATCATCGATAGTTGACTCCCCTACTTGGCGTGAAGCCATAGGACATAACATCTGATGATCCACAATACCAACCTTCATAGCTCGTACAACACCAATCATAAGATACCTCAAATCTTCTACTAAGCGCATGTCCATCCTTGTGACAGTTAAACTTGCTTCCTCCAGTGCCTTGAATGATAATATGTATTTTCCGCTGAGTAAAAATCCCAGACGAACCAGATAGTCTCTAATACCACCAACCATCCTCAAATCAACATCCACCTCATGGCCCTACCACGATCACGATTAATTGGCAACCAATTAAATCTTCCCAAGCTCGTACTCATCAACCAGATACTAGAACCCGCTGTACCCCCACGTGAATAACTGACTGATCTCTTGGTACATCTACATCCACAGTCTGGAAGACACATTGAGACAATGCTTGAGCATCCATGGCTCCCTCGTTGCCCATCCACAACAATCATGAACCATCAGTACATAGCTGATACCGAGTGCGCAATATCATACACAAGTGGATGCAAAGGAATATTAAATATACGTTTCAAGCCAAATCAATACTGCCCGATAAGGAATGAAAGAAGTGGAATTTCCTAATAGTTCCGTAGACTCTCGAAGATAAGTACAGACATCTCCGTACGGATCTGCAAGACTCTACTAAACTTGCTAATGACTCGTAATACCTATGAACCTAGATCTTTAATACCAATTTGTCACGACCCCAATTTCCCACCTTAGGATGTCATGATGGCACCTAGTCTCTAAGACTAGGTAAGTCTAACACATGCTGATTATTAATGGAATTTAACTAACTTAACTGCAATACATTCAATATAACTATAACAACATAGCTAAACTAACATCGGTCATACAATCCCAAAATTGATAGTACAAATCATAAGATTTTCTACGAGTAACTAGAAATAACAAGTACATCATTGTCCCGGAATAATAGGAATCAATGCAAATAAAATACAACAGAAGGTGACTTCGGGGCCTGCGAACGTCGAGTAGGTCTACCTTGAGGCCTCCAACCGCACAAGCATAAGTCTCAAACCAACTCGATCATAAGTTATCACGACCCAAAAATCCAACTAGTCGTGATGGCACCTAACCCAACCCGCTAGGTAAGCCAACTAATAACAATCCAATTCAAGTGAGATTTATTGAGAGATATAATGATAATATACTGAACTTTTATACAAGAAATTCCCAAGGACTGGTAGTTCAAATCATGAGCTTCTAAGATTAGAGTTTACAAAGCTAGTATGAAATAAATACATTATCTATTTGAAATATACGTGAACAGATTGATAATTCTAAAGCTACCAAGAACAAGTGGAAGCTATGACCGGAACACAGGTACGTGTTCAATGCCAGCTCCCGCCATACACATCAATATCAACATCCAAAATCTGCACGCAAGGTGCAGAAGTGCAGTATAAGTACAACCGACCCCATGTACTTAATAAGTAACAAACTTAACCTTGGGTTGAAAGTAGTGACGAGCGTGGACAAAGGTTAGAGTCCAACACCAACAGCCAGGAACAACTCATAACAATATAACTAAAGCAGTACAAGTAATAACTCAAACATATAATGCTCATCTCGTTCACAGTTCCGGAAAATAGGCATGATTTTCAAGTATAACAGTGAAAACCCAAATCTTTCTTAAATCAACAAAATATGAGTAAATCTGAAAAACTGTGATTTATCCCAAATACTTTCAACAACAGGTAAGATGTTGCATTTTTAGATGGCATGAGGAAAGTAGATCTTTATGCCTACATGTCAATCTGTATGTGAAGTCATGAATGACGCAATACCATACAACATGAGGAAAATGCATCTCTATGCCTGCATGTCAAGTGTGCATGTCAAATGCAATGCAACACAGTGATAAAAATATATGCATACTCTGAGAGTATCAATTCGTTCAGTCCTCACAGTCACTCGGCACTCACTCTTGGCACTCGCACTCAGTAGGTATCTGTGCTCACTGCTAGTAAGTCAGACTCCGGAGGGGCGAATCCTCCCCAACCGCTAATATAAGCCAATCATGGCATGAATTAATAAAGCCTGCTGCAGCGTATAACCCGATCCCATATACATCCCCACAATCAAGCTCTCAGCCTCACTTAGTCATCAATCTCTCTAGTCTCTCGGCCTCACAAATTGCATGCCAATCGGCCCAAGCAATGGTAATATGATGTGAGACAAATGATAACAGAGACTGAGATCTAATATGCAATGAATGAGCATGACTGAGTATGAAATTGCAATTTAAGGAAATAACTCAATAGCAAAAATGACCTCAGTGGGTCCCAACAGGATAAGCATATAGCCTAATCATGGTTTCTAACATGGATCACAACTCAGTTACTCTAGCACGTAGAAATTTCATATATAGAAACAAGATGTGGTCACTACATAGTACCACAGAATCAATCGATTCATAATTCACACGGTGCACGCCCACACGCCTGCCACCTAGCATGTGCGTCACCTCAACACCAAACACATAACACGTATATTCAGGGGTTCATACCTGTCATGACCCAAAATCCAAACCGTCGTGACGACACCTAACCCAAGCTGCTAGGTAAGCCAGTTAACTATAAAACACAATAAAATAATACTGATGTGAGTCAAAGATACGATAACTGAATTTTATACAACTCCCCAAGGACCGGTAGTACAAATCATGAGCTTTTAAGATTTAGAATTTACAAATCTGGTATGAAATAAAGTACATCATCAGTTTGAAATATGCAGGAACAGATTAAAAATTCTAATGCTACCAAGATCAAGAGGCATATATGACCGGAATGCAGGTACATGTTCAAATTCAGCTCCCGCCGTGCACAATAACATCATCATCCAACTTCTGCACGTAAGGTGCTGAAGTGTAGTATGAGTACAACCGACCCCATGTACTCAATAAGTATCAAACCTAACCTTAGGTTGAAAGTAATGATGAATTGGGAAAAGGGTCAGAGTCCAACTCCAATAACCAACAACATTTCATAACAATATAATAAAGATGGTGTAAGAAATAACTCAGCTGGTTCACAGTTACGAAAATAGGCATGCTTTTCAAGTATAATAGTAGATCCCAGATCTTTTACCGAAAACCTCAAAATATATGAATAAGTTTGAAAACTGTGATTTTCCCAAAAACCTTTCAACCATAAATAAGATGTTTCATTTTCAAATAGCACGAGGAAAATATATCTCTATGCCTACATGTCAATATACAAGTGAAATCATGAATGTCACCAAACATCGGGTAGCATGAGGAAATACATCTTTATGCATGTATCTCAAGTACGCATGACAAATGCAATGCATCTCAATGTTGAACTCATGTACTCACACTCTCATAGTACTCAATCTTACTGTCTTGTATTCTCACTCATCATGCTCAATACTCAGCACACTCATTTACTCAATATTGTACATGGCAGATCCACCTCAAATACAAATAAACCAATGCAGATCCATCCCAAAGATGTAAATGAAACAATATGCAAATAAACTAGGGCATATATAACCCAATTCAAATAAACCAGGGCAGATCCAACCCAATGCATATGAACCAGGGCAGATACAGCCCAATGCAAATAATTGCTAGCAATTACGCCCGCTGTGGGTGTGCAAACTCCGGTCGGGCTCCTTCCATCCCAAGTGCTATAATAAGCCAAATAATGGCATGGTTCAATAAGGTCTACTATGGCGTGCAACCCGATCCTGTAAATATTACTCACAACAGGCCCTCGGCCTTACTTAGTTATCAATCTCTCCAGTCTCTCGGGCTCACAACACTCATGCTAAGTAGCCCTAATCAATGATACAAGATGTGACAATATACGATAATAGAGACTGAGATATGATATGAAATGATAAATGCGACTGGGTACATAACTTCAATTAAGCAAATAACTCAACAACAAAGAACGACCGATATGGGTCCCAATAGTAACAACATATAGCCTAAATATGATTTCTAGCATAAATTATAGCTCAAGTGCTCTAACCCATAGAGTACAGTAAAAATGTTCAGATAAGATAGCTACATAGTTCCACAAAATCGAATAAATCACAACTCACACTGTGCACGCCTACACGCCCGTCACCTAACATGCGCGTCACCTCAACATCAATCACATAACATGTAATTTAGGGTTCCATACCCTCAGAACCATGTTTAGAAGTGTTACTTACCTCGAACAAGCCAAATCCAATACCGAGCAAGCCAAGCGATGCTCCAAAAATGCCATCTTGTGCGTACCGACCTCCGAATGGCTCAAAACCCAATCCACGTGGTGAAAATCACTTCAAAACCCAATCCGAGCCCCAAATCTCCAAATATGATAAAATAACCAAAACCTCGATTTATAGGTTCTGCCCAGCGGTTTTCGCATTTGCGAATCAAATTTCCGCTTTTGCGGACACGCACATGCGGCCCAATCTTCACTTATGCAAACACACCAAACTCAGCAGCCATCGCTTCTGTGGAACATCACTTCACACCTGTGCACCCACAGTTGCGGCTCTGCCATCACACCTGCACCATACCTCGCCCTTGTATCTCAACGCACCGCTTCTGTGCTTCCGCAGGTGCGTCCCAACTCTTGTATCTGTGGAGCCCTGCTCCAGCTCCACATCCTCTCCTGCGACTCTTTTGTCACTTCTGCAACCATCGCACCTACGCAAATTCAACTGTAGGTGTGCTACACCAGTACCAGCAGCTATTCTAATTCCCAGAATCACAATCCGAATCCGATATCCACAAAGTCAACTCTCGGTCAAACTTATAAACTTTCCAATCCTTCAAATTTCTAATTTTTGCCAATTAGTGTCGAATCCTTCTAGAAATATCCAAATGCAAATTCGGGCATACGCCCGAGTCCAAAATAACCATCCGAACTTAACAAAACCATCAAAACTTTGTTCCGGGGTCAAATTTAAAATAGTCAAACTTAATCACCTCTTCCAACTTAAAGCTTCAATCATGAAATTCATTTTTCCAAATCGATTCCGAATAACCTGAAAACCAAAACCGACGATTCACATAAGTCATAATAAATCATACGGAGCTACTCATGCCCTCAAACTACCGAACAAAGTGCAACTGCTCGCAATGACCGGTTGGGTCATTACATCATCCCCCACTTAAACATACGTTCATCCTCGAACGTGCCAAGAGTCATTCCAAAGCCATAAAATTGCCGCGTAACCTTACCATACACATACACGGGGGTGATCCCAAGTCACCTTAGTCCATATAGGGCGTACAACGTAATATAACTGAAGATCATTGCTTCAACCTTAGCTCGTAAATCACAAAATCCAATTTCTAACATCCAAAATTTTCTATAAGATCTGAATCTCGCGTCTACACACTGTATAAGTATGAACAAGATGTATCAAGCCATAACCATAACCCAAGATGTAATCACATGATATACCGCATAACTCGCATACTTGTAGAAATAACGTCTGATTACAATAACTGCTAAAAGAAACCCGGTACCGGTAATAAACCGCATATCAAATAAATACTCATTCTAAAACCTTTGTACACAGCCAATGATTTAAGAAACACGCAGAAACTCATAACCACTAATCAGATCAACAAGTCATGGAGCTCCCTTTCCTTCGACATGAACCATAGTCAATTTCTAAGTCGATCAACGACATTATCCTTTCAAATATACCGCAACCAAATTCGATAGCACCCATTCTAGGTCCGATGAGCTGCACTTATCAAATACAAGCTACTCTACTGACACGCCACACCAATACTATATAGAGCCACAAATCGTGAAATTCGTGCACCAATACGTAACAATTCAAATGTACTCAATCATGAAAAACGACTTAAACGAAAGAACCATCCCGCAAGTTCAACAAGTACCACCACACCCGCAATTCCATGAGTCCATCATTCCCAGTATAACCAAGACACACGAATCTAACATAAAGGATCATATCCCGACATAATCCAACTGTAATGCATGAACCCATCCAAACATGGGTCCATATGAAATACCTCAATCCACCATGCTCAAAAATAGATGCAATTCAACATCAAATACACGAATTGTATGATCATAACCATGGAGAAGAAAATAGCACAATATACCACAGTCCGGAGAGAGAATTACCAAGGCGCAATCAACCATTCGACACCCCAATAACCATCTCGCTCAAATCCCGCTACAAGACTCAAACAGATCCGCACCATGTGTTCTTATAACCAACAAATCACAACTTCTCGTAGCATAGAGGAGTAACACATAGATCATATCAGAACACGAATAAGCTCAACTCTAACCGAATGGCACATCCCCCAATAATAGCAGTACGAAGTCGACCAATTTGACCCGGTGTAGAATACACATCCTCATTGGGCCTGCTAATGGACCCTAAATCCACTATGGTCACCCAAAAATAGATACATAACCCTCCAAAAGTCCACAATGACTGAACCATAACACATACTATCAGCTGGCTAACTTTGGTCACATCTTCACATTTCACAACCACGAAACAATCTATTTTTGAGAACTCCTGGTCTCCAAGTCCATAGAAAACATGAATCACCATATCTGATCCCAACTCCACCACCTAAATGTATAACACTTCTCTTATACACGATCATCCCACGAGGAATACTTCTATAATTCTTCAGTGCCACATAGTAAAATCTGAATATCAGCAGTCGATCAACCAGGTGAGTACCGTAATACCAATGAAGCATATGTAAGTCAACACACTGTGCACCTTATGAAATGCGCACTCTTCTCAGGAATTACCAAGCAGTTATAACATTTATCGAAATATCTGAAACTGTCCATGCTGTCCAAAACTCATGACTGTAATAACCCGGCCAGTCGTTTAGAAAGTTGTAGCCCTATTCCCCTATTTACTGCTTATTTTATACTTTATAGCTGTTATGTTACTTGCTGGGATAATCGATTTGGGTCCTAAGGGATTTCAGAATGAAGTGAGACAGTTATTCTCTTGGTTAAAAGCTTAAGTTAAAATGGTTGACTGGATGTTGAACCATGAGTAAACAACTCAGGAATGGAGTTTTGATGGTTCCGTTGGCTCTGTTAGGTGATTTTGGACTTGGAAACGTGTCCGGATTATGTATTGGAGATCCGTAGTGGAATTAGGCTTGAAATGGCGAAAGTTGGATTTTTAAAAAGTTTGACTGGGAGTGGACTTTTTGATATCGGGATCAGATTCTGATTTCAGAAGTTAGAGTAGGTCCGTAATGTCATTTGTGACTTGTGTGCAAAATTTGGGGTCAATCGGGCATGATTTGATATGTTTCGGCGTCGTTTGTAGAAGTTGGAATTCCTTAGTTTCAATAGGCTTAAATTGGGGTGGAATTCATGTTTTTGATGTTGTTTGAGGTGATTTGAGGGCTCGACTGAGTTCGTGCCAGGTTGTAGGACTTGTTTGTATGTTTGGTTGAGGTCCCGGGGGCCTCGGGTTGATTTTGGATGGTTAACGGATAAAAAATGGAACTTGGTGCATGGCTGAATTAGGGATTCTGCCGGTGTAATCGCACCTGTGGAGATTTGAGCGCAGGTGCGAGCTGAGGATGCACAGATGTGGCCACGATTGGGGAGGACTGTGGTCGCATGTGCGCGGAGTTTTCCATACCTGCGTGGCCGCATGTGCAGCGTGAAGGACGCAAAAGCAGATAGTGTGCATGTGCGATGGGGATTTTTGCACCTCCGATTGTGCAGATACGGGGGATAGGACCGCAAATGCGGGGGATAGGACCACAGAAGCGATTGCTGAGTTGTGGAGTTTGGATTCTCGGAGACTATCGAGGTAGCTGCTTGGTGTTTCGCAGACCTTGTCTCTCCTTCCCTATCTTTAGACTTATTGTATTTAGTTTTAGACTATCATAGGTAGTATTTTCCACACTTATGATGTATAGATGATCATGTACTATGTAATACCCCGATAGTTGGGATCTTCCGCGTTGTGTTTTGGGTGTCTATATCTCGTTTATGAGAACTTTTATTATTTAAACTACTTTAATTCATTTTCTGTTAAAAGTGTTGGAAATATTTTTAAATGTCGGCTTGCCTAGTACCACGATAGGCGCCATCACAACAAGTTAGGATTTTGGGTCTTGACAAGTTTGTATCAGAGCCTAGGTTACATAGGTCTTACGAGTCATGAGCAGGTTTAGTAGAGTCTTGCGGATCGGTACATAGACGTCTGTACTTATCTTCGAGAGGATGCCGAACCCTTAGGAAACTTCACATTCCTGTATTCTTGTCATGCAGATTTGTTGATTCCGGTCACTAAAATTTATGTTGTTCTATTCTCTTACAGATGGTGAGGACATGTGCTACCAGGCAGGATGGACATCCACCAGTACCACCAGCTAGGGCCATGAGAGGTCGAGGTCGCGGTAGGGGCAGAGGTGCAGCTCGTACAACAGCTAGAGCAACACCTACAGATCCACCAGTTGCTCCAGCTCAGGAGCAGGTTCTAGTTGTGGTTGAGCTAGTGGGGCCAACTCAGGCACTAGCTGTGCCCATTGTGATTCCAGGCCTTCAGGAGGCATTGGTCCAGATATTGACTATTTGCACTGGCCTTGCTCAGGTGGTTTCAGCTTAGGCCATACCAGTCATTTCTCAGGCCGAGGGAGGTACTCATACCCCCACCGCCCGTACTCCAGAGCAGGTGATGCAGGGATTTCAGACACCGGGGGTACTACTATCCCAGTTGGTTGCAGCTGCTCAGGACTAGGTGGTCCCCGTTATGACTGATTATGAGCAAAGGAGACTTGAGAGATTTAGGAGGCTTCAGCCTCCATCATTTAGCGGGGCTGAGTTAGAGGATGCCCCGGGTTTCTTGGATAAATACCAGCGGATTCTTTGCACTGCGGGTATTCTGGAGACCGGTGGGGTCTCGTTCACTACTTTTCAGTTTACTGGGGCTGCCTTCAGATGGTGGGAGGCTTATGAATGGTGCAGACCAATTGGTGCAGCACCACTTACATGGCAGGGGTTCTACATTCTCTTCTTGGAGAAGTTCATAATGCAGTCTCGCAGGGAGGAGCTATGCAGACAGTTTGAGCAGTTACGTCCGGAGGGCATGTCTGTGACGCAGTACGAGATGAGGTTTTCTGAGTTGGCTCGTCACGCAGTTTGGTTGGTTCCTACTGATAGGGAGAGGATTAGGAGGTTCATTGATGGCCTCACGTATCAGCTGCGGTTTCTTATGACTAGAGAGAGGGTATCTGGTGCTACCTTCGACGAGGTGGTCAATATTGCTCGGACGATAGAGATGGTCCACAGTCAGGAGTGCAAAAAGAGGGAGGTCAAGTGGCTTCGTAGCTCGGCCCTTCTGGTGGTCAGTTCTACCATGGTAGGGGATGTCCTTATAGGCACGCCTAGACGGCTTGTCCGGTTCACCGTGGTGCATCATCCAGACATGGCTCATACAATACTCATCATGGCCAGTCATCTCTCAGTGCCCCTCCAGCTTAGAGTTCATTCCATGATCCTTCAGTTCATGGTTCGTCTGCACCGAGTGTTTCTAGCGGGTATTCTGGTTCTTGGGGTCCGTCTCAGTACTTGTCGCCATATTCAGAGAGGGGTTGTTTTTAGTGTGGAGATTTGGGTCACATAAAGAGATATTGTCCTCGCCTTTCGGGAGGTATAGCTCAGTAGAGGAGTCAGACTACGAATTGAACACCGTTACTTCACCACCCGCCCAACAAGCTCAGGGTGGGGCTCAGTCAACTAGGGTCGCCCAAGAGGGGGAGGCCGATCAGGTGGTAGTCAGGCCCGATTCTATGCTATTCTTGCCAGACCAGATGTTGTTGCTTCAGATTCAGTGATTATAGGTATTGTCTCAGTATGCCACATGGATGCCTCTGTATTATTTGACCCTGGTTCCACTTATTCGTATGTATCATTGCATTTTTCTCATTATCTGGATATGTCCCGTGAGTCCTTAGTTTCTTCTGTTCATGTATCTATGCCGGTGGGTGACACCATTATTGTGGACCATGTATATCGGTCGTGTGTAGTAACTATTTGGTGATTGAAGACGAGAGTTAATCTCTTGCTACTTATTATGGTCGACTTCGACGTGATCTTGGGTATGGATTGGTTGTCTCCATGTCATATTGTTCTAGATTGTCACACTAAGGCCGTGACGCAAGCGATGCCGGGGTTGCCAAGGATCGAGTGGAGAGGTTCTCTATACTATGTTCCCAGCAGAGTGATTTCATATTTGAAGGCCAAACGGATGGCTGTGAAGGGTTGTTTCTCTTATTTGGCCTTTGTGAGGGATGTTAGTGCTCATACTCCCTCAATTGATTCTGTTCCGGTGGTGCAAGATTTGTCGGATGTGTTTCATGCAGACCTGCTAGGCATACCGCCTTACAGGGATATTGACTTGGTGTCGGGCACTCAACCCATTTCTATTCCATCGTATCGTATGGCACCAACTGAATTGAAGGAATTGAAGGAGGAACTTCAGGAACTCCTTGATAAGAGGTTTATTAGGCCCAATGTGTCGCCTTGGGGCACACCGGTTCTGTTTGTGAAGAAGAAGGATGGTACTATACGGATGTGTAATGATTACAGGCAGTTGAACAAAGTTACAATCAAGAACAAGTATACTTTGCCGCGCATTGATGATCTATTTGACCAGCTTCAGGGAGCGAGGGTGTTCTCTAAGATTGACTTGAGGTCTAGGTATCACCAGTTGAAGATTCGGGAATCGGATATTCTAAAGACAATATTCAGGACCCGTTATGGTCATTATGAGTTCCTTGTGATGTCTTTTGGGATGACCAACGCCCCAGTAGCATTCATGCATCTGATGAACAATGTATTTCAGCCTTATCTTGACTCGTTTGTCATTGTGTCATTGATTACATCCTTGTGTACTCTCGTAGCTAGGAAGAGCATGTCCAACATTTGAGGATTGTGTTGCAGCGGTTGAGGGATGAGAAACTTTATGCAAAGTTCTCCAAATGTGAATTTTAGCTTAGTTTAGTGGCATTCTTGGGGTACATGGTGTCCACTGAGGGGATTCAGGTAGATCCGAAGAAGATAGAGGCGGTTCAGAGTTGGCCCAAATCGTCCTCAGTTATGGAGATTCGAAGCTTTCTCGGCTTGGCCGGTTATTATTGTCACTTCATTGAGGGTTTCTCATCTATTGCATCACCTTTGACCAAATTGACCCAAAATAGTGCTATTTTCAGGTGGACAGATGAATGTGAGGAGAGTTTCCAGAAGCTCAAGACTGCTTTGACCACAACTCCAGTTCTAGTTCTACCTTCAGCTTCTAGCTCTTATACAGTGTATTGTGATGCTTCTCAGATCGGTATTGGGTGTGTCTTGATCCATGGAGGTAGAGTGATTGCTTATGCTTCACGTTAGTTGAAGCCTCATGAGAATAACTACCATGTCCATGATTTGGAGTTAGCTGCCATCGTTCATGCATTGAAGATTTGGAGGCATTATCTCTACGGTGTGTCTTGTGAGGTGTTTACAGATCATCGGAGTCTCCAACATTTGTTCAAACAGAAGGATCTAAATTTGAGGCAACGGAGATAGTTGGAGCTACTAAAGGACTATGATATCACTATTCTGTATCATCCCGGGAATGCCAATGTGGTGGCCGATGCCTTGAGTAGAAAGGCAGTGAGTATGGGTAGTCTTGCATTCATTCCTGTTGGTGAGAGACTGCTTGCAGTTGATATTCGGGCCTTATACAACCAGTTCGTGAGATTAGATGTTTCGGAGCCCAGCCGAATTCTAGCTTGTGTGGTTTCTCGATCTTCCTTATATGATCGCATCAGAGAGTGCCAGTATGATGATCCTCATTTGCTTGTCCTTAAGGACACGGTTCAACACGGTGATGCCAGAGATATTACTATTGGGGATGATGGGGTATTGAGAATGCAATGTCGGATTTGTGTGCCTAATATGGATGGGCTACGCGAGTTGATTCTTGATGAGGCCCATACGGTATTCCATTCATCCGGGTGTCGCGAAGATGTATCAGGACTTAAGGCAACATTATTGGTGGAGGAGAATGAAGAAAGATATAGTGGGGTTTGTAGTTCGGTGCCTTAACTTTCAGCAGGTAAAGTATGAGCATCAGAGACCAGGCGGATTGCTTCCAGAGTGGAAATGGGAGCGGATCACCATGGATTTTGTAGTTGGGCTCCCGCGGACTTCGAGGAAGTTCGATGCTATTTGGGTGATTGTGGATCGGCTAACCAAGTTCGCGCACTTCATTCCAGTTGGGACTACTTATTCTTCGGAGTGGTTGGCTGAGATTTACATCCGCGAGATTGTTCGCCTTCACGGTGTGCCAGTGTCTATCATTTTAGACTGGGGCACGCAGTTTACATCACAGTTTTGGAGAGCCGTGCAATGAGATGTGGGCACCCAGGTTGAGTTGAGAACATCATTCCACCCTCAGATGGACGGACAGTCCGAGTGCACTATCCAAATATTTGAGGACATGCTACGCACTTGTGTCATTGATTTCGGGGGTTCATGGGATCAGTTTCTGTCGCTCGCGGAGTTTTCCTAAAACAACAGCTACCAATCAAGCATTCAGATGGTTCCATATGAGGCTTTGTATAGGATATGGTGTAGATCTCCGGTGGGTTGGTTTGAGCCGGGTGAGGCTAGGACTTGGTTCAGGATGCTTTGGACAAAGGTGAAATTGATTCAGGATCGACTTCGTATGGCATAGTATAGACAGAAGAGTTATGCCGATAGGAAGGTACGGGATGTTGCTTACATAGTTGGGGAGAAGGTTCTGCTCAAGGTTTCACCCATGAAGGGTGTTATGAGGTTCGGGAAGAAGGGCAAGTTAAGCCCTTGGTATATTGGGACGTTTGAGGTACTTCAGAGAATTGGGGAGGTGGCTTACAAGTTGGCCTTGCCACCTAGTTTGTCGAGTGTGCATCAAGTGTTTCATGTTTCTATGCTCCGGAAGTATGTCGGCAATCCGTCTCATGTTTTGGATTTCGGCACGGTCCAGTTGGATGATGATTTGACTTATGATGTGGAGCCGGTGGCCATTTTGGATCGGCAGGTTCGAAAGTTGAGGTCAAAGGACATAGCTTCAGTGAAGGTGCAGTGGAGAGGTCATCCATTTAAGGAGGCTACTTGGGAGACCGAGCAGGAGATGCGGAGCAGATATCCATACCTATTTGAGACTCCAGGTATGTTTCTAGACCCGTTTGAGGATGAACGTTTGTTTAAGAGGGAGATGATGTAATGACCCGACCGGTCATTTTGAGAGTTGTAGCCCCGTTCCCCCATTTACTGCTCATTTTATACTTTATAGTTGTTATGTGACTTGCCGAGGTAGTCGGTTCGGGTCAGGAGGGATTTCAGAATGAAGTGAGACACTTAGTTTCCTGTTTGAAAGCTTAAGTTAAAATGGTTGACTGGATATTGACCTATGAGTGAACGACTACGGAATGAAGTTTTGATGGTTCCGTTGGGTGATGTTGGACTTGGGAACGTGTCCAGATTGCAAATTGGAGGTCTATAGTGGAATTAGGTTTGAAATGGCGAAAGTTGGATTTTTTGAAAGTTTGACAGGGAGTGGACTTTTTGATATCGGGGTCGTATTCCGATTCGAGAAGTTGGAGTAGGTCCGTAATGTCATTTGTGACTTGTGTGCAACATTTGGGGTCAATCGGGTGTGATTTGATAGGTTTCAGCGTCGTTTGTTAAAATTAAAATTCCTTAATTTCAATAGTCTTGAATTGACATGTGATTCGTGTTTTTGATATTGTTTGAGGTGATTTGAGGGCTCGACTAAGCTCATGTGAGGTTTTAGGACTTGTTGGTATGTTTGGTTGAGGTCCCGGGGGCCTCGGGTTGATTTCAGATGGTTAACAGATCGAAAATAGAACTTGGTACATGGATGAAGCAGGGATTCTGCTGGTGTAATCGCACCTGCGGAGCTTTGATCGCAGGTGCGAGCTGAGGATGCGCAGATTCAGCCAAGATTGGGGAGGAATGTGGTGAACAAGTGCGATGGGGATTTCCGCACCTGCGATTGCGCATATGCAGGGGATAGGACCACAGAAGCGGATGCCTAGCTCCAGTGGTTTACCGCAGAAGCAGGTGGATTGTTGCTTCTGCGACGCCACAGATGCGGTTAAGTGTCCACAGAAGCGGAAAGCCTGGGCAGATTATTAAAACAAGGGTTCGCGATTTTGGCTTCATTTCAAACATTTCAAACACGGATTTGGGCGATTCTTGAGAGGATGTTCGAGGGGTTTCTTGAGGTAAGTCCCTTGTGCTCATTTTTTATTAATAATCTTGTTACCCCATTGATTTTTCCACCTAGTTTGTGTGTATTTAAGGTGGAATTTGGGAGTTTGAGACTAGGAATTTGGAGAGTTTGATTTGGGGAGTTGAGTGACAATTTGGTGCTGAATTTTGGTAAATTTAGTATGATTGAACTCGTGGTTGAATGAGCTTTCGGGTTTTGAAACTTTTAACGGATTTCGAGACGTGGGCCCGAGGGCCGGCTTTTGGGTCGATTTGACTTTTGATTAATAACTTAGTATTTTTCTTTTGGAATTGATTCCCTTAGCTCATGTTGATTATCTCGAATTGTTTATGGCTGGATTCGGGGCATTTAGAGGCCGTTTTGCGAGGCAAGGGTGTGTTGGAGTAGAGATTTGCTCGGATTGAGGTAAGTAACACTTCTAAACTTGGCTCTGAGGGTTCGAAACCCCGAATTATGTGTTGTGTTGACGCACATGACAAGTGATGGGTGTGTGGGCGTGCACCACTGTGACCTAGTCGATTCCATGGAACTGTATAGCGGATTTATCTTTTTGATATCCGCGTTTTCATCATGTGATAAGCAATTGAGCTGTCAATCATGCTAGAAATCGTGTTTAGGCTATTGCCGGTACTGTTGAGACCCATAGTGGTCGTTATCTTGCTGTTGACTTATTAATTATATTGACATTTCGTACTCAGTCATATTTATTCATTGCATATAATTTCTCAGTCTCTGTTGCTATTTATTGCTATGTCATATTATCATTTTGGGCTAGTTTCACGACACTGTGAGCCCGAGAGAGAGAGACACTGGAGAGATTGATGATTGAGTGAGGCCGATGGCCTGATTGAGAGTGACAATTATGGGATCGGGCTGCACGCCGCAACAAGTTTATTGATTTATGCCTGGATCTGGCTTATTATAGCGCTTGGGCTGAAAGAGCCCCTCCGGAGTCTGTATACACCCCCAGTGAGCGTAGTTGATTATTTTGAGGGATGGATCTTCCCTGGACATGGATCTTGTCCGAATCATTTATATTCGGGGATGGATCTTCCCTTAGGTTGGATTGGCCTTATACAGTACTGAGTGACTGACTGCCAATCGAGGTATATATATATATATATATATATATATTTTCCCTGGACTGGATTGACCATATACAGTACTGAGCGATTGAGTATTCTGAGAGTGTGAGTACACAAGACTTTCAGTGTGGTGCATTGCATACAGCATGTGCATTGGCATGTAGATGTAGATAGGTCATACTCCTCACATCATTCGGAATTTGATCTATTTTACTTGAATTGAGTTTAACTCTTGAACTTTGAAGCATGCCTACATTCCTGTACTGTTATTTCTATGTTGAACTGTACCTGCTGAGTTCGTCACTACCTTTCAGTCCAAATGTTAGATTTGTTACTTATTTAGTTGGTTGTACTCATGCTACACCATGCACCTTGTGTGCAGATCCAGGTGCTTCCGGTCACGGCGGTTGCTGAGTTGTGGAGTTCGGATTCTCGGAGACTATCGAGGTAGTTGCTTGGTGTTTCACAGACCTTGTCTCTCCTTCCCTATCTTTCCATTTATTGTATTTATTTTCAAACTATCATAGACAGTATTTTCCAGACTTGTGATGTATATATGCTCATGTACTCTGTGGCACCCCGATAGTTGGGAACTTCCACGTTGTGTTTTGGGTTTCTATCCTATTTATGAGAACTTTTATTGTTTAAACTGCTTTAATTCATTTTCTGTTAAAAAGTGTTGGAAAGATTTTTAAATGTCGGCTGGCCTAGTACCACGATAGGCGTCATCACGACATTGTAGAATTTTGGGTCGTGACAATGACCGTCCCTCCAAATATGAACCATGACCTTGCACATGAAAATCTCAATCCCACACAACACACCGTATCTATCATGCCATCATATGAAAAGTACGAGAATCTCATAATCAACTCTGAGTCACAAGAAAACTACATTCTCAATTAGCCAGGAACCTTCTATTTGATCTCATTCAAGAGAAAATCACAACACGCTACATGCTCCTCACGCCAGCAGGAAATATACACCTCGAACCGTGGTAGAAACCATTAAGAACACTTTGAAATCCATTTGCATATAACCTAGCTATCAAAACCGAATCACTCTAACTCAACCAAGCCATGCATGTCGCCAAAACCTAAGAGTATTGCCGCCGAGCACCTGTAGAGACTCACCACATCATAAGTACCCAAAGACCCGATCATATCTATTGCCTTGCCGACCCAACCTTGGTGAAGAGTCTTTATGTGAACCTAAAACTATTTCCTTTACCGTCCTGATACTGAAATGTAGAACCCATAATGATACAAAAATACCGCGAGTCCCGACACCATCCGACGCAAATCTCGGAGTCTAGCCATATACAAATCCGAATAAATTCTCAATTGCTATATATAAATCTTGAATCCATTGGATCCTTCTCGAGAGTCAACAATTCTGCTCCAATCTTAATTGCATCGCCCAAATGGGCCAAACGACCAGTGCCCCATTAGCCCAACAACACCTAAAGAAGTAATCCACACCTTTAAGCAACCGAGCAATTTCCTACTTCACGCGCACTGCATCGTTCACGAATAACAACTCAATCATCCCATGATTCCCATATACTCATAAAGTGTAACATAACCCGTATCCAGAAATTTCTTTACTCGAGTCAGCCTCGATATCAACCTATGCAAGTCATAACCGATCAACAAGTATGCCTCAGACCAAAACCAATACAACATGTAACCATGCAATCAAATCGTCGATAGCAGACTTCCCCACTTGGCTCAAAGTCATAGATCAAAACAATCCATAACTCGCAATACCCATACTCTATTACTACCATAATACCGTAGGGAGATTCAACTAACTCCTTCATAAGCTCACATAACACAAACTATATAGTACCTCAAATCACCTACTAAGCTCGTGTACATCCACGTGACGGTCAGGTCAATTTTCTCAACCAAATTCAAATTCAAATCTCAACACATATACCCCGCTGGTAGAAAAAAAACTCTCCACACAACATTATAAGGATCACACCTCTGTAGATTACTCCGTAGGAGATAATCCATATGCTTAGCCTCAAATTGGCATCTTGCTATACCCTTTTGCAGCCACGATTACTACGCCATCACTTAATCTTCCTAAATCTGAACTCACAACAAGACATGAAAATCTACTTCGTTCCATAATTAAACAACATGAAAAATCTTTCAACACACTCATAACTCGAGACTATACATCACATCAAGACAACAATCTAGTACCCAATAGTCCTTTTTATATCTCAAGCAAACTATTCTCGTTATAATCAAACCATCTGAACACATCCCGCAGTCACATCATACTCATCATATAGCCATCCAGCCCCTCATTAATTCACAAATTCCACTCCTAGGGACGCTACCGAACATATAAGTCCAAAAGCACATATTCACACAACCGAAATCCCCGTGCTCAAGCTACAGTCATAACCTGGCCTCAATTCTTCCAGACTAGCCTACCATCAACATACAAAAATCACATCTTGCTCTTTATCCATGGAATCACAAGCCAGTGATGCACAGTTGATGTTGAGCGCTCACATGAGCACACAAACGCGTGGAGGGAATTCAAAGAGTTATGTTTCAAGATGAATCAATTCCGCATGATAAGGAAAGAAAGATGAAAAATTATCCTAAATGCCTTGTAGCTTCTCGAAGATAGGTATAGACGTCATCATACCGATCCGCAAGACTCTACTAGACACTTGCTTATGACTCGTAGAACCTATGAACCTAGAGCTCTGATACCAACTTGTCATGACACAAAATTCAAACCGTCATGACGACACCTAACTCAACCCGCTAGGTAAGCTAGTTAACTATAAAACACAATATAATAATACTGATATGAGTCAAAGATGATATAACTGAATTTTATACAACTTCCCAAGGACTAGTAGCACAAATCATGAGCTTCTAAAATTTAGAATTTACAAAGCTGGTATGAAATAAAGTACATCATCTGTTTGAAATATGCAGGAACAGATTATAAATTCTAAAGCTACCAATATCAAGAGGCAGCTATGACTGAAACGCAGGTACATCTTCAAATCCAACTCCCGCCGTGCACAACAATATCAACATCCAACATCTGCATGCAAGGTGCAGAAGTGTAGTATGAGTACAACCGACTCCATGTACTCAATAAATAACAAACCTAACCTTAGGTTGAAAGTAGTGTCGAGCTGGTACAAGAGTCAGAGTCCAACTCCAATAACCAACAACAATTCATAACAATATAATAAAGATGGTACAAGTAATGACTCAGCTTGTTCACAGTTACGGAAAATAGGCATGCTTTTCAAGTATAACAGTAGATCCCAGATCTTTCATCGAAAAACTCAAAATATATGAATAAGTTTGAAAACTGTGATGTTTCCAAAAACCTTTCAATAATAAATAAGATGTTTCATTTTTAGATAGCATGAGGAAAATATATCTCTATGCCTACATGTCAATATACAGGTGAAATCATGAATGTCACCAAAACTCGGGTAGCATGAGGAAATGCATCTCTATGCCTGTATCTCAAGTACGCATGACAAATGCAATGCATGTCAATGATGAACTCATGTACTCACACTCTCAGAGTACTCAATCTCACCGTCTCGTATTCTCACTCATCATGCTCAATACTCAACACACTCACTTACTCAGTACTGTACAGGGAAGATCCAGCCCAAATGTAAATAAACCAAGGCAGATCCATCCCAAAGATGCAAATGAACCAAAATGCAAATAAACCAGGGAAGATCCAGCCCAACGTAAATGATTGCTAGCAATTGCGCCCATTGTGGGTGTGCAGATTTTGGAGGTGCTCCTTCCAGCCCAAGGGCTATAATAAGACAAATCATGGCATGATTCAATAAGGCATGTTGCGGCGTGAAGCCCGATCCCATAAATATTACTCAAAACAGGCCCTCGACCTCACTCAGTCATTAATCTGTAAGGCCTCATAAACTTTCGCCAAGAAATTTAAGGTTTCGTGGTGCCGAGGTAGGCCAATGGGTTTGAGGATTGTAGAAAAAGAGCCACGGTATAGACTTTTTGGGTAGAAGAATGCACCAAAGTGTTGATGGGAATTTTTGGCAGAAGAAGGCGATTATGCGGTCAATTTCGCGATCGCAGAATGATTCTACGGACCGCATAAGCATCGCAAAATGGAGTAGAGAATGGGCAAATTTTGAAAAACCGTTCTGCTAGCCGCAGGATGATTCTGCGGGCCACAAAATGATTCTGCTGGCTGTAGAATGATTATGCTAGCCGCATAATCATTCTGCTGGCCGCAGAAAAATTCTACTGCCCATATAATTATTTTGCTGGCCACATAATCGATTCTGCTACCCACAAAATGATTCTGCTGCCCACATAACGATTCTGCTACCACACAATTGCATCACATAATTGACTTCGGGGGTTATTTTTGGAAAATTTCTTATCCGACCCTATTTTAATATAAGGCCTTAGGGGGTCATTCTACAAGGTAAAATATGATTTTTAGAGAGAATAAAGAGCTATTTTAGAGAGAGAAGGAAAAGACCTATCATGCTAATCATCTATTCTTGCCCCAATCTTTAAGAATCAAGGAAGCCAATCACCAAATCTTCATCTAAGAGGTAAGGTTCTACTCCCTAGCCCTAAATTTCGGGATTTGGACTAAAAGTAGGTCATGAGAAGTATGATTCTTAGGTGTGGGAGGTACTCTTTGTGCATGAATGTACCCATAAGGGTGGTAGGGAGGTTGTCGAACTAAATTGGGTGAATGATTTTTTGTGGGATGAAAGGATTCCACCATAGAAACCTTGTAGTGTAATTTGCACACCTAGTGCTTGATGAAATGCCTAAGTGAGCTGAAACCATGAATCTCTCCCTAATTTTTCTATTCAATTCTACCAAATCCTAATCCACTTTTCCAAGTAAAGATAGAATGAAATGGCATTAGTTAATGTTTGCAACCACCAACATTAAATGAAGCATGAGAAATGAATAAATACTAACCAACCATTATATATATATTCAATGGTAAACACCCATAAACATTACAACCATTTAGGT
Organism: Nicotiana otophora; assembly: GCA_000715115.1. Taxonomy (NCBI): domain Eukaryota; kingdom Viridiplantae; phylum Streptophyta; class Magnoliopsida; order Solanales; family Solanaceae; genus Nicotiana; species Nicotiana otophora. Next base: position 94,207 of record AWOL01S0012623.1, read on the forward strand.
CCCACAACCTTAGTATTTAAAACTAGCTACTCATACTAGAATCCAACAACAAAGCAATAAATAAAGTCATAAAGCTTATAAAGATACAGGATTAAAACTAGCTACTCATACTAGAATCCAACAACAAAGCAATAAATAAAGTCATAAAGCTTATAAAGATACAGGATTCTTTCTTCAAAAGCTTCCAAAACAATGGTATTTTCAATGCTCTAAAAGTAGCCTCTTATTCAGACAAGATGTCCCACAAAATTCTAGTTATTCTATTTATAATGGGCTAAAAAGCAGGGCCAAAATATGGTAAAAATACCCCTGCAGATCACATATGCGATCCCAGAACATCGCAGAATCACTTCGCGGCCCGCATAATTACAACTCCATCGCATAATTGAGTACCCAGTTGCCTAGTTGTTCATCGCAGATCTATTATGCGGTCCGCACATTGATTTCGCGATAGCAGATGATGCCGCAAAATTTCCTTCACAGAACTCTTTCTTGTACTTATGCGGTCATTATGCGGTCCGCACAAGCGTTATGCGACCGCATAATAGACCGCACACTCCTCTCTCAAAAACTGGGAACAACTGCTTCATTCTGCGGTTAGTATGCGGTCCGCACATTACTTTTGCGGTCACAAACCTGCCGCATTTCTGCCCTTCTATGGGTTTTTTCATCTTTTTCGTGTTCTTGGTTCTTCAAGTCTGGTATGCTGTAAAACACCAAAACTACATAAGAAATAACTTAAAATGCTTTAAAAGACGAGCGAAAGTCTATGTCATTAGTATCAAAAGTGCCGCAATTCTACGAAACATCCTCGGGTCGTTACAATACCCTCAGCACCAAGTTTAGAAGTGTTACTTATCTCGAACAAGCTGAATCCAATATCGAGCAATCCATACAACACTCCAGAAATGTCATCCCGGGCGTACCGACCTCCGAACAACTCAAAACTAGCCAAAAGTAACTCAAATACATCAAATAATACCTAAGGAAACAATTCCAAATGATAAAGGTCGAATCATTAATCAAAACCCCGAAGTCAACTAAGAAGTCAAGCCCGAGACCGCACCTTAGAACCTGACGAAACTAACAAAATCCGATAACGCATTCAATTACGAGTTCAACCATACTAGTTTCACTCAAATCCGACTCCGAATCAATGTTCAAAACTCGAAAATTCATTTTTATGAAATTATAGACAAAATCCCCCAATTTCTCTTAAAAATTCATAATCCAATTACCAAAAATGAAGATAAATTCGCGAAATATAATCACAACCGAGTTAAGATTGCTTATCCCAATTCGTGTGGTGAACTTCCTCTCCAAAGACGCACAAAACCGAGCTCCAAGTCTCAAAAATGTGAATAAAATGACCAACCCTCAAAATTATAGCTTCTTCCCAGCACTGTTCACATCTGCGATCAAATGAGCCGCTTCTGCGGCGTCGCTTTTGCGACCAAAATGTCGCTTATGCGGAGAAGAACTTGATACTCGCCCATCGCACCTGCGGAAAAAGCTCAGCTTTTGCGCAACCGCAGGTGCGAACCAAAAACAAACTTCTATGCCCACACGCACCGCATTTGCGCCTTCGCATATGCGAAGAAAACTCCACATTTGTGGACTCCTGTCCCCATCACACTCTGTGCATTTGTGCCCAAAGCTCCGAACGATCCGAACCTCATCCGAAACTCATCCGAGCCATTCGGGACCCCATACGAATATACCAACAAGTCCCATAACATAACACAGACCTACTCGAGGCCTCAAATCACACATAACGACATCGAAATGACTAATCGCACCTCAATTCAAACTTAAATGAACTTTGAACTTTCTACTTCCAAAACTCGTGCTGAAATATATCAATTCAATCCGGAATGAGCTCAAATTTTTCACACAAGTTCGAAATGACCTAACGAAGCCATTCCAATTCCCGAAACCATAATCCGAATCTGATATCATCAAAGTCAACTCCTGTCAAACTTATGACCATTCCAAAATTCCAAATTTCCAACTTTCGCCAATTAGTGCCGAAACCTTCTAGAAATATCCAAATAAAATTTCGGGCATATGCCCAAGTCCAAAATCACCATCCGGACCTAACGGAACCATCAAACTCCGAACCAAGGTCAAATACTAAAAAGTCAAACTTGGTCAAACTTAAAGCTTCAAACATGAAATTCATTCTTCCAAACTAATTCCGAAATACCTGAAAACCAAAACCGACGATACACACAAGTCATAATACATCATACGGAGCTAATCAAGACTCCAAATAGCTGAACGGAATGCTAATGCTCAAAACGTCCGGTCGGGTCGTTACATTCTCCCCTACTTAAACATACATTCATTCTCGAAAATGCCCAGAGTCGTTCCAAAGCCTTCAAATCACTGTGCCACCTTACCATGCATATACCCGAGGGTGATCCCACGTCACCCTATTCTATATAGGCCTGACAACACAACATAACTGAAGATCATTACTTCAACCTTAGAGCGTAAACCTTAGAATCCAATTTTCACATTCGGAATTCCTTACAATACCCGAATCTTGCACCCACACACTGTATACGTCTGAACAAGCTGTATTAAGCCATAATCATAACCCAAGATGTAATCACATTATATACCGCATAACTCGCATACTCATATCAATAATTCCCGATCATAGTAGCTGCTCAAAACAAACCCAATACCGATAATAAACCTCATATCAAGTAAAACCTCGTTCGGAACCTTCGCACATTGCCTATGATGAAAGAAACATGCAGAAACTTGTAAACACTTATCAGATCAACAAGTCATAGAGCCCTCACTTGTCCGACAAGAACCAAGGCCAAATCCTAATCCGACTTCCGATATCATTCCTCCATACACACTGTAATCAAATCTGATAGTACCCATTCTAGGTCCAATGACCTTATCTCATCAAACACGACTATTCTAGTAACATGCCACACCAATACAACCTAAATCCATAGACCGTGCAATCCGTGCACCAATAAGCGACGATTCAAATGTGCTCAAACATGGAAAATGACTCAAATGAGAGAACCGTTTCGCAAGCTCAACAAGTACCACCACAACGCAACTGCTACGAACCCATCACACATAGTAGAACCAAAACACATGAATCTATCACAAAGGATCATATCCCAACGTAACCCCGCTATAATGCGTGACCCCATCCAAACACTGGTCCATATGAAATACCCCAAACCACAATGCTCAAAATCAATAACTACACGCAATTCAATATCAAGTACACGAAGTGCCTGACCATAACCATTGAAAAGCGAATAACTCCTTATACCACAAACAGGAAAGACCATAACCAAGGCGCAATCAACCATTCCACACCCCAATAACCATTTTGCTCGAATTCCGCTACAATGCCCAAATAGAACCGCACCATGTCTACATATAACCAACAAATCACAACCCCTCGTAGCATAGAAGAGTAACACATAGAACATATCAGAACACGAACTAGCTCAAATCTTAACTAAATGACACATATTTCAGTAATAACGGTGCTAAGTCAACAAATCCAACCCGGTATAGAATACACATCCTCATTGGGCCTGCTAATGGGCCCCCAACTCAACTTCGGCCATCCTCAAGTGGATAAATGGCCCTCCAAAATTCCATAATGACCTAACCATAGCACGTACCACCATCCAACTAACTTTGGCCACATATTCACAGTCCACAACCTCAAAATAATCTGCTTATGAGAACTCCCAACCTCCAATTCCATAGAACACATGAATCACCATAGCCGACCCCAACTCCACCACTCGAATGACTAACACCTCTCACATACATAATCATCCAATGAGGAATACTTCTATAATTCTTCCACGCCACATAGCAACATTTGAACATCAACAGTCGATCAACCAGGCGAGTACCACAATACCAATGAAGCATCCGCAAGTCAAAACTCAATGCGCCTTCTGAAATGTTTACCCTTCTCTAGCAATACGAAGTAGCAATAACATCCACCTAATCACTTGAAACTATCTATGTTGCCTAAGAATTCATGACCTTCCCTTCGAAAACTGAACTGTGACCTTGCACATGCAAATCTCAGTCCCCCACAACATACCGCATATACCATGCCATCATATGAAAAGTATGAGAATATCATAATCGACTCTGAGTCACTAGTAGAATACATACCCGATCAGTTAGAAACCTTTCATTTGATCCTATCTAGGAGAAAATCATAATACGCAACATGCTCCTCACGCTGATAGGAAATATCCATCTCAAACCATGGTAGAAACCATCAAGAACTCTTCGAACCCATTTGCACATAAGCAAGCCATCAGAACTGAATCTCTCTAACTCAACCAAGCCACGCAGGCCGCCAAACCCAATAGTATTGCCACAAAACACTTGTAGAAACTCACCACATAACAAGTACCTAAAGAACGGATCATATCCCTTACCGTGCTGATCCAACCTACCACCAAGTAGTCCTATTTCTCCGAGTTCCTTCTGAATTACCCTCAAGTTGACACTTCTCCTTGCCAGAACACCACGATCCTTACCCAAAACTCATCACAAGAGATCCTAGAATAAAACCACACTTCCCTAAGGCCCATAAGCCGTTGTATTTCCTCTTAAGCACCCTAAAAGTATCACAACCGAGACACCCACTCTGAAGAAACCTTCTGTGAATCTAAAACCGTTTCCTTTACCTTCCAGATATTGAAATGTAGAATCCATGATGATATAGAAACACCGTAGGTCCCGACACCATCCGATGCAAATCTCATATTATAGCCATATACAAGTCCGAAAAATTCTCAATTTCCACATATAAATCTTGAATCCCTTAAAACCTTCTCGAGAGTCATCCACTCTGCTTAAATATCAAATGCTCCGCCAAAACGGGCCGAACGACCTGTGCTCCATTAACACGACAACACCCAAAGAAATAACACATACCTCTAAGCAACCGAGTGAATCCCTACTCCATGCACATTACATCTGTCACGAATAACAAACTCAAATCATTCCACGATTTCCATATACCCATAAAGTGTAATACACCATGCATCCAGAAATTTCCTTGCTTAAGTCATCCTAAAAACCAACCTCTACAAGTCATAACCGATTCATAAGTATGCCTCAGACCGAAACCAATACAACACGTAACCATGTTATCGAATCATCGATAACCGACTCCCCTACTTGGCTCAATTCCATATATCAAAACATTAGATAACTCACAATGTCCATACTCTATTACTGCCATAATACCGCAGTGAGATTCAACTAAATCCTTCACAAGCTCATCACCAACCATAAAATACCTCAAATCATCCGCTAAGCTCGCATTCATCCTCGTGACAGTCAGGTTAACTTTCTCAACCATTCCAAACTCAAATCGCAACACCTATAACCCACCGGTAGAAAAGGAACTCTCCATAAAACATCATAAGGATCACACATCCGTAGACCACCCCGCATGAGATAACCCACCTGCTTAGCCTCAAATTGGCATCTTTCTATACCCTTTCGCAACCACAATTACTACGCAAACACTTATTCCTTCCTGAGTCTAAATTCATCAACAAGACATGAGAATCTGATTCGTCCCACAATTACACAACGTGAAAGATCCTTTAACACGCTCATAACTAGAGACTATATGTCAAATCAAGATAGAAATCAAGCACCCAATAGTCCTTTTTACATCCCAAGCAAACTCTTTTCGTCACATTCAAAACCATCTGAACACATCCCGCAGTCATATTATACTCATCATATAGCCATCCAACCACTCATCGAGCCACAAATTCCACTCATAGGGACACTATCGAACATATGAGTCCAAAAGCACGTGCTCACACAACTAAAACTACCGAGCCTAAGCTACGGTCCATACCCGGCCTCAATTCTTCCAGACTAGCCCATCACCAACACACAGAACACACATCTCACACCTTATCTATGGAATCACAAGCCATCGATGCACAACTGATACCGAGCACTCACGTACGCATACGAGTGACTGGAAGGAATTCAAAGCGATATACTTCAAGCTGAATCAATGTCGCATGATAAAGAAAAAAAGATGAGAAGTTTATCCTAAACGCCCTGTAGCCTCTCGAAGATAGGTATGGACGTCATCATACCAATCGGCAAGACTCTACTAGACACTTGCTCATGACTCGTAGAACCTATGAACCTAGGGCTCTAATACCAACTTGTCACGACCCCAAAATCTAACTAGTCGTGATGGCCCCTAACCTAACCTGCTAGGTAAGCCAACTAATAACAATCCAATTCAAATGAGATTTACTAAGAGATATAATGATAATATACTGAACTTTTATACAAGAAATTCCCAAGGACTGGTAGCACAAATCATGAGCTTCTAAGATTTATAGTTTACAAAGCTGATATGAAATAAATACATCATCCGTTTGAAATATACATGAACATATTAATAATTCTAAAGCTACCAAGAACAAGTGGCACCTATGACCGGAACGCATGTACGTCTTCAATGCCAGTTCCCGCCATACACAACAACATCAGCATCCAAACTTTACACGCAAGGTGCAGAAGTGTAGTATGAGTGCAACCGACCCCATGTACTCAATAAGTAATAAATCTAACCTTAGGTTGAAAGTAGTGACGAGCTTGGACAAAGGTCAGAGTCCAACACCAACAGCCAGGAACAACTCATAACAATATAACTAAAGCAATACAGGTAATAACTGAAAATATAATGCTCAGCTCATTCACAGTTTCGGAAAATAGGAGTGCTTTTCAAGTATAACAGTGAAAACTCAAATATTTTACTGAAATCACCAAAATATGAGTAAATCTAAAAAACTGGGATTTTTCTCAAAAACTTTCAACAACAGGTAAGATGTTGCATTTTTAGAGGGCATGAGGAAAGTACATCTCTATGCCTATATGTCAATGTATATGTGAAGTCATGAATGACGCAATACCATACAACATGAGAAAAATGCATTTCTATGCATGTATGTCAAGTGTGCATGTCAAATGCAATGCAACACAGTGATAAAACCATATGCCTACTCTCAGAGTATCAATTCGCTCAGTTCTCCCAATCACTCAATCCTCACAGTCACTCAGTCCTCCCAGTCACTCGGCACTCGCTCTCGGCACTCGCACTCACACTCAGTAGGTACCTTCATCACTATTGGTAAGTCAGAGTCCGGAGGGGCGGATCCTGCCCAAGCGCTAATATAAGTCAATCATGGCATGAATCAATAAAGCCTGCTGCGGCGTGCAACCCAATCCCATAAATATCCTCACAATTATGCCCTCGGCCTCACTCAGTCATCAATCTCTCCAGTCTCCTGACCTCACAAATCTCATGCCAATCGGCCCAAATAATGATAATATGATGTGAGACAAATGATAATAGAGACTCAGATATGATATGCAATGAATGAGTATGACTGAGTATGTAATTGTAATTTAAGCAAATAACTCAACAACGGAAATGACCTCAGTGGGACCCAACATGATAACCATATAGCCTAATCATGGTTTCTAACATGGATCACAACTCAGTTACTCTAGCACATAGAAATTTCATAGATAGAAACAAAATTTGGTCACTACACAGTACCACAGAATCGATCGAGTCATAATTCACACGGTGCATGCCCGATACCTAGCACGTGCATCACCTTAACACCAAACACATAACATGTATATTCAGGGGTTCATACCTTCAGCACCAAGTTTAAAAGTGTTACTTACCTCGAACAAGCCGAATCCAATATCCAGCAAGCCAAATAATACTCCAAATATGCCATCCCACGTGTACCGACCTCCGAACGACTAAAAACTAGCCAATACTAACTCAAATACATCAAATAATGCTTAAGGAAACAATTCCAAATGATAAAGGTCGAATCTTTAATCAAAACCCCGAAGTCAACTAAGAAGTCAAGCCTGAGCCTGCACCTCAGAACCCGACGAACCTCACAAAATCTGACAACCCATTCAATTACGAGTCCAACTATACTAGGTTCACTCAAATCCGACTCTGAATCGATGTTCAAAACTCGAAAAATCATTTTTATGAAATTATAGACAAAATCCCCTAATTACTCTTAAAAAATCATAATCTAATTACCAAAAATGAAGATAAATTCGTGAAATATAATCACAACCGAGTTAAGAATGATTACCCCAATTCGTGTGGTGAAATTCCTCTCCAAAATCTCCCAAAGCCAAGGTCCAAGTCTCACAAATGTGAATAAAACGACCAACCCTCAAAATTATAGCTTCTGCCCAGCACTGTTCGCATCTGCGATCAAATGAGCCGCTTATGCTGTGTCACTTTCACGACCAAAATGCTTGTTCTGCAGAGAATAACTGGAAACTCGCCCATCGCACCTGCGAAAAAAGCTAAGCTTCTGCACAACCGTAGGTGCGAACCAAAAGCACACTTCTGTGCGGGCCTTCGCTTCTGCGCCCACACGCATCGCATCTGCGCCTTCGTATATGCAAAGAAAACTCTGTATTTACGGACTACTGCCCCCAGCACACTCTCCGCTTTTGCGATGCCACTGCCGCTTTTGCGGCTCCGCACCTACGCGCAATGCTCCGCAGGTGCGGCCACACCAGAACCCCTGCCAAACCATCCTTAGACAAAATAATCCAAAACGATTTGAACCTCGTTCGAAACTCATCTAAGCCACTCGGGACCCCGTCCGAATATACCAACAAGTCCCATAACTTAACACAGACCTACTAGAGGCCTCAAATCACACATAACGACATCGAAATGACGAATCGTTCCTCAATTCAAACTTAAATGAACTCTGAACTTTCAACTTCCAAAACTCGTGCCGAAACATATCAATTCAACCCGGAATGAGCTCAAATTTTGCACACAAGTTCCAAATGGCATAACGAAGACATTCCACTCCCCGGAACCACAATCGTAATCCGATATCATCAAATTTAACTCCCGATCAAACCTATGAACATTCCAAACCTTTAAATTTCTAACTTTCGCCAATTAGTGTCGAAACCTTCTAGAAATATCCAAATGAAATTCCGACATACGCCCAAGTCCAAAATCACCATCCTAGCCTAACAGAATAGTCAAAACTTCGAGCCGAGGTCAAATACTAAAAATACAAACCTAGTCAACTCTTCCAACTTAAAGCTTCAAACATAAAATTCATTCTTCCAAACTAATTCCGAAGAACTTGAAAACCAAAACCGACAATACACATAAGTCATAATACATCATCCAAAGCTAATCAAGACTCCAAATAGCTGAACGGAATGCTAATACTAAAAACGGTCGGTCGGGTCGTTACATAAATACTTGGATCTATACAAAAATATGCAGAAGCGTAGCATGAGTACACCACATCGGTACCCAATAAGTATCAAGCCTAATCTCAGTAGAATAGTAAAGAGGCCAGGTTAAGACACCTACCAGACATATAAACCTGTGCAAGATATAACATAAAGCTAACAATGGAAAGAACATCAATGTAAGACTAACAACAGAAGGATCACAAATTTACAATCAACAGTGAAGGTAATGGAAGCACGAATGGGAACAAGAAGCAACCAAGTAATAAAGCAGCAACATAGTTAGAATATAGAAGAAATGTGAATGAATTCAAGTAAGGAGAACCTATGACAACTCAATCAATCAAATCATTCCTAATACACGAATTACAATAAGAATTACCCGAGGTTCCACTCCTTGTAATCTCAAATCATAAGTCACAACTTCCAAATCTTACACGTATGGCACCCTGTGCCAATATTTTCCAAATTACTTTCGCACGACAAAGTCCACGTGCTACCATGTACATTGTATCCGTGTCAAATGCTAATAAAATGCTCAAGAGATTTATTTATATACAATAAGGCATAATAAAAATCTGGAATAAAGTAAGGAATCAAATGAGAAAATGAGTTTTATTTAGGAACTAAATATAATGAAATAAGGTACAATTGATACAAGATATGGTATCAAAAGAGTTTAGTTTAGGAGTCATTTGGGTAAAGAAAATATCATTTTCAAATAAAACAAAGCATCGGATAAGTCACCGAATTAAATATAAAATTTGTTAAAATAAAATATAATAACGATTTTTAAGTAAAGTAAAAACGCCAGGTAGGATAAGGAGTTTAATTCGAGAATTCAACTAAAGTAAAATATGACACTATTAAGAATAGTAAAGTACCGAATGAAACGACGAATTTTAACTTAAGAGTTACATAAGGTAAGCATGCTCCTAATTCTTTCATTTTAAACCGTTATGTTACCAACAACTCAATAGGACACGAGATAATGACTCTATGTAGTAAATTCATCTTGAAAATAAATCCCCCATGTAACCACGAGAGCACATATTGACGCATTGCAATAATACAACGGTTCACGTAGGATGCATGACTCACACAAGACACAACAACAACAATAACAACAAGTACAACGGACATAATCTATTGTGATGCGCAATCCGACCCCACCGTATCATGCATCAATATCATAACCCTCCCTTATTCCACCATAGTATCATTAATCAATATCAAATATCACGTCTTTAATCCATTGTGGCGCGCAACTCGATCCCACCGTATTATCATTTATCACTATCATAGTCCTCCCTTATTCCACCATATCATCATTATCAATATCAATTAATACATACACAAACCATTGCGGCGCGCAACCCGATTCCACCATATCATCATTAATCAATATCATAATCCTTACACAATACCCCCACAACACCCCACACTTCACCCAAACTCATATATAACTACACTCGGCTACTTAGACTTCACCGGTGTTCAAATTTGCTCTCTTAAGCATTTTAACAAACACCTTGTGGGCATCAATTATGCTCTTCTATTTCATCAATGGTGTTGGAAGGTGGGCCTCCCAAATTTACATAAAGTAGAGGGAATTATAGTTTACTACTTCAAACACAACTACGCAACCAAAGTTTTGCACCAATTTCGTGTATAATCATTCCACCCACAATAATATCCAAATATGTTTAAGAAACCTAGGGTGTTGGAGGATTGGGGGAGAAATAAGACTACACTACTCTAAGAACTTCCCAAATACAAGAAAAGAGATAACAAGAAAAACATACCTTAGAGTCTTGA